>JASAON010001637.1:0-133027 GCA_030849065.1 Jaenimonas drosophilae
TACCTTTGTTTATGCTACCCTCCACATGTTGTCCTACCTTACACCACCCTTCTCACTGAAGTGCAGTTGTATCTTTTCTCCAATCTTTTTTTTCACCAGTGGACTCAACTAAACGCTGCTCAAAAGGAGATAGCAGTGATTCTCTATTTTGTGTATATGTTTTTTTTCTATGTGGCAACGACTACAGGAGTGTCTCTTTTAAAAAATTGGTGGGGAGTGCTGAACGCAACCTTGTGTCTACATTGTGTGTGAGTGAGTTGCTCTGTAAAACAAAGGTCGTGTTGGCTTCCCGTGAAACGTGTCTTTTCTCTGATGTCTTTTGCTGTGAGTTTTGCCTCACCCCTGAGAGATTGTTGTATGTCCTTCTGCCGACTTCGCCATCGTCGCGTCGTTGTTATATGTTCTCTTGCTTGTGGATTTAACAGCAAACTACACAATTGGTGCAGGTCCGGCGGAAGTGGGATGCTCGTGTTGCTGCCATATGAGGTCGGTGGCGGATTCTGTGTCCTCGCAAAACGATTGCCCAAACTTCCACCGAGGGGTTTACTTTTCTCTTTTCTGTGTAGTCCATTGAAAACTAACACTACTCCCTGTGCGGACAATATTTCTGCCACTTGTGTGACGTTACCCTATTGCCGTCTTTCCCTCATTTGTTTTGTTATTCTGATGTTCGTGTAGGTTGTCTGTTCCGAACACCTAGTTACTTCTCTCATCTCCGCCTATCCACTCATTTTTTCCGCAATCTACCATGAGCGATTCTGTCTATCCCTACTCCGCCGAGGTTGAGGCCACCAATGCGCCTGTGGATGAGTCCAAGACGTTGAAGGATGAGATTGATGCCGCAAGCATTGCCTCAAACCCAGATATCCAGCGTCTCATTGCCAACACCGTTGTTGCAAACCTTCTCAACTCCAACGTTCCCATCACCATTACTATTGGTGGAGGTGCAACATCTGCGATGAACGGAGCAGCCGTCAACGCCGCAACGCGCAATCCCGCTCAGCCAGCCAACTTCAAGAATGCCGGCGTGGTAGGACTCTTGGCCTTCGGTATGACCACTATGCTGCTCAGTCTGGTGAACATCAATGCCTACAAGCTTGGCCAGGTTCTACCCGCCATGGCCATTCCCTTCGGTGGCATTGTGCAACTCATTTGTGGCATCCTGGAGTACTTCAACAACAACAACTTTGGCTTTGTTGCCTTCATCAGCTACGGTGCCTTCTGGCTCACCCTGTCCTTGATCTGGATGCTCCCCACCGCACCCACAAGCCATGTGGAGCCCGGAGAAGCCAGCAGCGCACTGGTAGGCACGTATCTCTTCTTGTGGGGTCTCTTCACGGTTCCCATGTTTTACTGCACCCTGTTCAAGAATGTGGGGATTGCTGTTGTGTTTGGCTCTCTGGTGGTGGTCTTCGTGCTGCTCGCCGTTGGTGCGTGGAAGGAGAACGACAAGGTCACCAAGGCGGGCGGCTGGCTGGGCCTCCTTTGCGGTGGAACCGCCATGTACGTTTCCTTCGCCGAAATTCTTGAAACCAACTTTGGCTATCCCCTCCTCCCCATTTTCCCACTGAACAAGAAGAAGGAGTAGTGACTTGTGGTCACTACCCGTTGAACCTTGAAAAGGTTCCTTCTTTGGTATTGATGCGGAAGAGGGAGGGAACAGCCTGTTTCCCTCTATTTCCTGAACAACCTGGTTCTGGTAGAGGTTGCCTTCTCACGTCCTCTCTGAGGGTGGCTCCGCGACGAAAGAGTGGCTAGCTTGTCATTTGCGCAGTGCAGATGAGGAGCCACTTACACAGCAATCCACCGAAGCCAACATGCTCCCACTACTTTGCATCTGTGGGCTCGATGTAGTTTGACGTGTTGTCTTCTCGTTCGTGTGATCTCATTACTTGATTCTTCCACCTGGTTTTTATTTGTATTACTGTGACTTCTTTTTGTTTGTGGTCACTTCGCTGTCTGTCTGACTAACACCGAGTGACCACGCTTCAAAAAGAACACACCACGCTATCAAAATTTCGTGCTTCGGCTTGTTTTTTTTCCACGAACGCAACTTTTCCGGTTTTTTTTTGGTATTTGTGAGCTGCGCGTGTAGATACACTGTTTTTTTTGGGGGGGCGTAGCAACGACGAGAGTCCGTGACACCACCGCTTTGATTGACCATTGATGTGAATACACAGTTTGATCTACTCCCGTTGTCACGCGCTCCTTAGTTTTTGTCCCACATGCTAGCAAAACTCCCCTTGGAGCATTACGCTGGGTGGGCATGACTTCACTTCGTGGGCTCCCCATGTCCCACCAGATGAACGTGGAGGTTTGTCATGCCAGAGACCCCCCATGGCTGATGAATTTACCATCTTTTTGCTGTGTGCCAATCCACCAGCGTAGCTCCTGGTGCAGTGTGCAACGGCGAGTTTGTCAAGTGTGGCACAGCGAAGGGTAACAATGCTGAAGTTGATGAGTTACTCCCGCTGTGTCGTTGCTTTCTTTGTTGGTTGTGTGACTTCACCCGTTTCCCCTTCTCCATGATGCTGAACTGCGGGCTCCAACCAATTTGGGTTCCCATTGACGACGAGCTCTTTTTTTTTTTGATTCCATCTCCTCACCACGGCGTTCATTCTCCACTAGCTTTCTTCATGGGTGGGGTGCCAGATTGCGACCCAGTCGCCTTAGTACACACATGTGCAGAAACACTGGTGGCGGTGATGGAACGGTGATGGCAGACCAACATACAAGGCTACAGAAAACGTTATGTTCTGCTTTTTGCTACTTTTATTTTATTACTTTAGTTCTATGCGCTCCCATGCAATTGGGTACATTACCTACCCCCCTACACCAAATGAACGATGTCACCTACTCAATGATGATACCAGTATTGCCCGACTCCTATCGTGGTTGATATGATATCACCTGAGAGATGTATTTCATTTGTGCGCCAAGAGGAGCTGAATCATGCATTGCGAAACTCTTCGGGGCTCTCGTGGCTGCTGAAACCACTCATCACTATCATATACATGCGATCTCTACTGCATTGATCGACGTGCTTCCTGTTCTTGTGGCACTCGATCAGTGCGAAGGGTATGGCCAACAAGTGGTGGTGTGCGACGCAATGCACGGCTTCCCCAGTCAACCTCTCTGATACAATCCGCGCAGCTCAAAAGAATACAATTTGTTTTGCCATACGAACGCTTTTACGTTGTTTTGGAAGATCTGAGTACGTTCCTTAGGCATCTTATGGACGAGTGGGTGGAGTAAGCCCTATCTTTTGTCCATGAGAAAACCTCATGCCTCGCAGTTCTCATTCAGCTGTAGCGATACGCACAGATTGATTGGGAGTATGCGATACACGGGGTACAGTTCATTGCGACTCTTAGTGGTAGTAGAGTCATGCCATCAACATCAAAATTCGGCTAAATAAGTTTCAAAGCAAAAGTGTGAGAGGGCTATTCAGCAGCGAACACCTTTTATTTTCTTTTTTTCACCCTCCGTCGCTCGCATCATCTCTAGTCTCGCAAAAAAAAAAAAATAGTTGTGGTGCGTGATGTAGTAGGCATGGCGAGCCTCTTTAAACTCCTTGACGTCCTGAATTCTACAGAGGCACGTACTCACCTGCTGATTCTCGTACATCGCAGCTCACTTAACCCTTCTTTTTCCTCTTCATTTTATTGTAGTTTCACCCACTGGATAGCAGTTACCATTGGTTCCATTGAAGTCAGCCTCCCAGTCGCCCATCTACTAGTCATTCATCCATCTCCCTATCATAACGTTGCTTTCATTCCGTTGCGCGCGTATATTTTCTCTTCACCCTTTTGTTGTGCTCAGGAACATCTCATTGCCAAACAATGGACCAAACTCAGCCATCAGACTCATCTGTGCGCCTGCATGTCTTCCACAGTAACAACCAGGATCCAACTCATGACGCAGATGAACCATGTGCACCATCGAATCCATTGCCACCAAAGACGCTTGACAACTGCGAGGTGCAAACGAACGCCACGAATGGAGCCTCTTGTCACAGCTCCACGACGCCAAATCATCACCGTCGGGAGCTTCGTGCCGACCCGTGGCGTTTTGTGATCGCACCCATCTTCTGCATCCTATCCATCTCCAATGCGATGCAGTGGATTGCCTTCTCTCCCATCGTAGATGAAGTTCGGGATTTCTTTGGGATGTCTGCGCAAGCAGTCAACTTCCTTGCGACGACATACGTCATTTCCTATGTTGCCATTGTGTTCCTCAGCTGCAAGCTATACGAAGTGACAGGGATTAAGCTCGGCGTCCTGATTGCCGCACTGGCCAACACCCTTGGTGCGGCACTCAAGTTGGTGGCTCTGTACGTGTGGCCCCATGCCGCTCTCCTATACGTTGCCCAAGTCTTCAACTCCCTGACAGAAGTGTTGACCATTGCCACCCCACCTCTCATTTCTAACCGCTGGTTTCCTGAAGGCGAGCGCATTGTGGCGAACACTATCCTTTCCTCTGCCCTCAATTTTGGCTGTGGTATTGGCGTGTTGATTCCCACGTTTTTCGTTGGCCCGACCAAGGATGAGCGTCACAACTTTGGAAACCTCTTTGGCTTCCACTTCGCCCTCTGTGGCTCAGTATTGTTGGCGGTAATCTTCCTGTTCCCAAAGAAGCCTCGGACATCGGCGAGCTACATGGCTGCTCACCAACAGGGCCGTGAGGAACAGCGTTTGAAAGTGGTGGCGGCACTTCTGGGGCGTGGCAAGCAAAAGAATGAAGAAGCTGCGAATGTGGCGCAGGAACTTGAGCGACCCACGCGTCGCGACAGCTCCGTGACGAGCGGGGAAGAGATACTTGAGTTCGATACAGAGGATGACGACGGACCTGAGGTTGAACCAGTAAACGTCTTCTCTGTATTGATGGACTGCTTCCGCGAGGCGCGGCAAAATCTTTCCTTCATTCTTCTTGCCGTTGGCTCTGCTGCTGAGCTTGGACTCATTTGGGCTGTTGCAACTGTCCTTCCACAGATGCTCCAACCGTACGGCGTGAGTGAGGCGACGGCAGGATGGATTGGCTTCTGCAATTTGGTGTTGGGTACTGTGGTGTGCCCGTTCTTCATGCCTCTTGTGGAGAAGTATGGCAGACGATACAAGCTGGTCCTCTGCTCGTTGGCCACTGTTCTGTTGCTGAACATGATCCTGCTGACTCTTCTGCTGCACTTCGGCCCATCCAGGTCTGATGCCTCCGACTCTGAGGAGGATCACCGCTCCTACTACATCACCATCGCGTTTATTTGCTGGGGTGGTATTTCCGGCCTCTGCCAAAACTTCATGATGCCGCTCATGTTTGAGTATGTGGTGGAGCTCACTTTCCCCATGGCCGAGAGCACCTCCGCACCAGTTCTTACGTGGTCTGCCTGCCTGTCCAACTTCCTCCTTGCGCTCATCTTTGGCGAGGTCCTGACGAACAATCCAACCGAGGAGCGGGCCCTGCGCGTCTTTATTGGCGCTACGGTGGTTACCGCCATTGGTGCACTGGCACTCTTCCTCACAAAGCCTTCGTATAAGCGCAGAGACTATGAAAACCAACAACGAGAGAAGGAGGCTCTCAATACCACTCAGGCAACGAAATCTTTACCTGAGCCTGAGAAGATCACCCTACCGGATGAGACAGCACAGACTCGGGTGTGAGGACCGTCCATCTTGAATTCAGCAAGAAACATATACACACATACCTGGTGCAAAGGATTCTAAGAGACTTTTTCTCACAGCCAACTCTCCTTCCGTTCACCTTCATTGACTTCCTGAGCCCTCTCTTTTGTTTCGTTCCATCGAACGTGCGTTGTCTTCTGCGCTGCATGATTTCCTGGCGTCGTGGAAGCATTTTTTCCGTACATACGCTGGTTGGAATGACCTGGGATCAAACTAGTGGATTTTTCTATCATGTGATTTTGGTGTATCGTGACATCTCTTCCTGATGAGGCACAACATCACCGTAAGTAACATGATGAATTCCTCATCTCTGAATATTAAGAGGTTGTCTCGTCGTGAGTAGTGAATGCTATCGGTGGAATGGAGATGTCATGGGCTTGCTTTTCGTGTGTGCGTGTGTCTATGCTGAGAGGAGAGACACACGATGCCTTGGCTTTGTGGTTTTGGCGTATATCCTCTTCTGCAGAATAGCGGTAAGCGCAAACACCTGCATGAAGAGCTGATGGGACGTGAAACAATATAACACATATGTGCAAAGATAAAAAAGATGATGAAGAATTGTACCCACATTGATGTAGCTGCCCTAGATATCAGATCGTAACGTTTGGGGCTGTGCAAATTGACCGTTGCCAGCGGTACATGGCAATCGGTTCTGTAAACATCGTGGCTGGAAAGTGTGGGGATTCTGTCGTCGCCCCTCCTCCTTCCCTACTTTCTCCGTCTGGTTGGGTTGGTACGAATGAGATCGCAATATACTCTTTTATTGTGCCTTTTTTTTTGGTGATGTCCGTTCATTCACGCAATAGAACTGCGGATTCTTATCATGGTGATCGATGGGGATCGTTAAGCGGCGGTTGTCCCGATGGCCAACATTTGGGCCAGCGGACTTCCGCTGCGCATGCATAGCGTTCTCTATTAACGGACTACTTGTGGTTCGAGAGATTGGTTTATGATTAGATGCGCTGCGAGTAGGGCGGTGGCATGTTGTGGATGGTTTCTTACTGACACCTCAAGCCTTGCTCCAGAAAATCTATTGGGTCCTTTTTTTTCTGCACGTTGAGTTGGTTACGAAGAGAGCGATGGTAAAACCGAGGAGACGTGATCATTTTTCTGCTTGCAATGAATCCCCCTTTTGTAATTTGTTGGCAGGCGTCTACAGCGCGATTCTGAGAGTAGAACGACTGTCTTTCTCCTGTGGCGGCGACTTGGGTCATCTGAGAAGATTCGGGATGGCATTGGGTATACCCCTATATATGAATACCACTGCTGCGACGTGGTATTTTGTTTTGTACAGATGGAGAAAGCTGGACGTTCGTTTCACGAGGACAGAGCGTGTGGGGCGACTGGAAGGAGAAACATATCATATCTTTTTTTTTTTTGTTTGCTTGGTGCTCACTCACCCTTTGCTACTTCCACCCCTTGGTCCATTTCATCGGCAGTATAAGCGCAGTTTGGTAACCATAATGCGTCAATCAAGACGGTTGAGACTACATTTCTCTCTCTCCCCCTGCTCCTCAGAGGTTGTTTGCAGCGTAAGACAGCAATACAGCGAGAACAGCACCAACCACCTCCCCTTCTTCCACCCTTCTTTGAATTCTTCGTTTTGGTTGATATCTGTTGTATTTTCTGAGGAGCTCAGACTGTGGAACTGTTTCACCCGGGCGTCCCAATGGGCGCATTGTCCTCTTTATAGCACATGTGTCTTTGTTGCTATGCCGCTTGTTTTTTCTTGTGTCCCTTCCCGCAAGGCACTGATCAGAGAAGTTACAACCATAGTCTCTTGTCTTTAGTGGTTCCTTCAGAATAGAACACACAAAACGTCACGCCTGGTTGTTTGAAAAAAATTGTCTCCACAACAACCACTATCATCAACGTAAAAACAAGATTGAGTCAACAGCACTGAATCAGACAAAGTCATTTGAAGAAAATATCTTTGACAGCGACCTTCGCACCAATGCCTGAGCTTCTCCATTCTGCAATCGTTGGTGTCTCACGAGGTGTCCACGACCATGACTTTGCCCGAGACATCGATATCTTTGAGGATTCCGTTCCCGTGGCCCAGCAGCGGGCACGAACGCGTGACACCGCACCTTTGAACGCGGAACTATCAGAAAACCGTTGGGGAGTTGGCCAACACCCCTGCCGCTCTCGCACAACAAGTAAGACAGGGGCGCTGATATTTCTTCCATCTCTCCAACGACCTACCGCAGCGCTGGCACAAGTGACGCCAGAGAATCACTTTGAATACAGACATACATGTTCAGACTTTTTGTGGCCCCGCCATGTCTCTTCACAGACAGAGGAGCGCAGCGTTCAGGGTGTCTTCATTCCAACCTCTTTACGCGCTTCTGGCCGGTTTCTGCAAACGCCACACAGAGTGGCAAAATCCCTCAACGCAGAATCTATCACGATGGAGATTGAAGATTGCCACGACCACTCTGATGAGCTGTGCTCTAGAACTATCCATGATGCATGGAATAGTCTACGTGGCGGCGCTTACGGTGATGGAGGCGTGGAGAGTGATGTTGAGGCAGCGTATCCCGCTACCATGTTTGCTGAATCAACGCACTTGCGGGACATATGTGAGAGTGGACTCGAGATTGGAACAGAAGATTGGCTTGGTATGTCTCATCCAATACCATCAAGAGGTAGTGGTACCCCAGTAAAGGAAACTTGCAGACAAGTGAGACGTTTAAAACGGACTCGTTGGTGGGAGGATTCAGAGGACACTTCACCCACACATGGCGCATCTACAGAAGATCATTCTGTGTCAATGTGGGTTCCTTTCACAAAGTTATCCTACAACACATTACTGCAGCGTCGACTTCCGAGGAACCTTGAAGATGTCTTGATCCACGGTTTATGTCAGCATCTCGAACTGTGTCAACAGTTTGGTGGCCTCACAAAGGGGCTGCCACTCTGGATTGCTGCGTTTGCACATTCACCGGTTGTCCAGTGTCGCTTGGAGACAATCTTCAGACAGAATTACAAATCAATGAATGAGTGTGTCCGCTTACCATCAGCTAGTAGGAACTGCCTCATGAGCTCACAGAATCAACTATGTGTAGCCTGGCCTTCTTGGATTCCAGAGCTAGAAACCAGCTTGGCCGTCCATACGTCATTGAACGTCTGTGCTTTCAGATTCGTCGAGGACATTGCCATGACTTTGCAGCGAATGCGCGAGCCTCTCTCCAATCAAATTGCCAGGAGCACAGACTCGGGTACATATCCTAAGAAGCGCATCGATGAGTTGAAGCTGGCTGTATTTGGACGTTGGTGCCGAGCCATTTTTGGGAGTGGAGAACGGAAGAAGCTCCTGGACATGTTTCGAGACTCGTTGAGGCCGTATGTAGGGGAGCACGCTACCAAGGATGATGAAGCGTACCCTGTCCTATCTGTCATTCATTTTCTTGCCTGGGATTGGATGAACACGCTCTTTCCCCGCTTAGGTACAGAGATGCAAGCCTTTATTGGACAAGTGGCTCAATGCTTTGTCTATGAGTCGCATGTGGCGGAGTGCACAATAGCCTTCGCCGTCACGTTTCATCAGGCGTCGATGGATCCATATGGCGTGTGCCACGTCGTTGCCATGAAACGTCGGGCTGTTTATGAAGTTTCACACAACCTCCCTTGTGTGAAGAGTTGGTGCACACAACCAATGTGCAAGGAGGAAGATGATAGTGTGGGGGCGTTTTTGGCATCTCCTTCGTTACAACTCTCCGCCACCATCAGTGACTTGGGCACCACCTCCTTGCGTTGGCTCCTGTGGCAGGACTGGAGCGCGGATTATCTTCAGGATTGCCCACATAGCGAAGCCCCAATGGGGTGGTACCTACTCCGTGTCATGCCAGCGATGGTGCAACGCATTCTTTCCTTTCAGGAGGTGCGATCGGTGATGCTGCGGTGCGCACGTCAACTCTCTGACGGTTCTCAGGTAAACGGCAAACTCGTCGTCTCCAACGAGGATGAACATCCTGTCAAGGAATCGACGTGGGAGGCCTTGCAAGCGCGTCTGTTCCGTGGCACTGCCTTTCGTTTCTTCCTGTGTCTACTTTTGTGGCGGGGATCGGCTGACATCAGTGTTCCAGAAAACCCCTCTAACAGCGAGCTACGTAATTGGATTGACCCTTTATGGCAAGCGTGGTTGCTGCCATTTTTCATTTCTCATCAGACAGCATCATGGTGGCGCCGTCCACTACACGGTGTGGAGCATGTGGATGACGAGCTATCTCACGTACATCATGGTGTACTTGAGGTTGGAAAATACTACGTACACAGGACTAGGCAACTTGTTGAGCAGGTCCAATCACTACAAAACAGTGGCAAACAGCATGTAATTCGAGCAGATGGCTATCAATTTCAGAGATATGGTACAACCACTGGGGTAAGTCCTTCCCTCTGTTGTTCAGCCGATACAGGAAGCATGACCTACTCTCGTATGTCCACTGTGGAGCATGGTGTGGCGCCACTGCAGGATGGCAAGGATCCCGATGTATGCACTGAGATACGTGACTTTCTGCCCATTGGAACACTTCCCATGGCGAAGGTGGAGAACATGTGGGCAAGGACAGAGGGTGTACACCGAGCCACACTTCATGCTCTCACGATGACTCTGAAAGCTCTCAGTCTCTCCCTTCAATACCATGAAAGAGGCGAAGACACAGGTGTGGACGAAGACTTACAACATTGTGGGCCATGGCCGACCTGCCCCTCAAAGCGCTACCTGTTCATGGCACTACCGCGGATGTTCTTGAATGACAATGGAGAAGCTGACTCCGAGGATGACAGCACCCTTCCAATTTCTCTATCGTCCCCATCCCACTCTGTCTCTCCGCGCGCATCGCGCATTTCGCTATCTCCGATTGATGGAAGTCACAACCCGCTCCTGCCCGATTCCTTCACAAGCCAGAGCAGTGAAATGAGTCGAGAATGATCTTTACAAGGTTTTGGGCAGTAGGTATTGGTTAAGTTGATATCCACCATACCGAAGATTGTTAATCGTTTTGAACATATTATGCTGCTATTCATTTTCTGTGTTCTGTTCCACTTGCACCAACAGCTACTGATCACTCTGGAAGCTGACATCTTGCCTGTGTGCCACCATCAACACAATACCTACAGCTCTGTATTGATAATCCCATGTTTTCTTCTTCTACTTCATTAGGAATTGTCACGAACATGTCCAACGAAACTCTCGCTTGCACTTACGCCGCGCTCCTCCTCAGCGACGCCGGCGTGGCTCCCACCGCGGAGAACATCACCACCGCCATCAAGGCCGCTGGTGTTGAGGTGCGCGCTACCCTGCCCATCCTCTTCGCTCGCTTCCTCGAGAAGAAGTCTGTGGAGTCCCTCATTGCCGCCGCCGCTTCCGTGGCCCCCGCCGCCGCCGCCGCTGCCCCCGCCGCTGCCGCTGGTGGTGCTGCTGCCCCTGCTGCTGGTGGCAAGGCCAAGAAGGAGGAGAAGGAGGAGGAGGAAGACGACGAGATGGGCTTCGGTCTCTTCGACTAAGCTCAACAGTCTCCAAAACGACGATGCACAACCTGACGTTTGCTGTCTGTTGATCACTTAGCGGCCGATGGACATCTTTTGCGTCGCAGTTCCATATCTTTAACTTGTTCTTTCGCAATACATAAAACAACTCTTCACCCTTACTGTTGATACGGCGTGGTTAGACGTTGATCATCGTCTTGCACATGCTGTCCACAAACCAAACTCGTTCGTTCTTTCCCTGTTTTCCTCTGTTTGATCATTCAACAACATTGATTGCTACTCGCTTCAAATAGCCCAAATGTCCAACGAAACTCTCGCTTGCACTTACGCCGCGCTCCTCCTCAGCGACGCCGGCGTGGCTCCCACCGCGGAGAACATCACCACCGCCATCAAGGCCGCTGGTGTTGAGGTGCGCGCTACCCTGCCCATCCTCTTCGCTCGCTTCCTCGAGAAGAAGTCTGTGGAGTCCCTCATTGCCGCCGCCGCTTCCGTGGCCCCCGCCGCCGCCGCCGCTGCCCCCGCCGCTGCCGCTGGTGGTGCTGCTGCCCCTGCTGCTGGTGGCAAGGCCAAGAAGGAGGAGAAGGAGGAGGAGGAGGACGACGAGATGGGCTTTGGTCTCTTCGACTAAGCTCGTACGTGACTCCCTCTTTGCCTCTGTAGTGCTGTTTTCCGTCGGGATGCGTTGCGACAGGATGGGATCCTGCATGATTTGTCCGTTATGATTTAATCCGCCATGATACGAACCTAGTGAAATAATAATTGCTGAAGCTGACTCACTACTGCTGATGTACACTGCTGCACTAATTTCCTGTTCTTCCTCTGTATTTTACTGTCCCTATTACAGATCGAGTTTATACTACAAATACACTTGATCGTGGGGTTCTCTTTCACAGCAACTGGTTTTTGTAGAACAAGTCAAAGATTGTTATGGAAGCCAGAAGGGATCCATGCCGTCTTCCCTACCGACTAGCAAAAATGCCATTAATGTTCCCTCCTCACCACCTTCGCTATCCGAAGCAGAACTCCTTCGTGTCTGCCTCCAGCGTGGCCGGGAAGCTGCTCATCTAGGACAGGCGTCACTGGCATCTCATAGTTATGCACTTATTACAAAGCTGATTTTGAAGAAGTGCTGTAATGTTGAAGAGCTGATTAGGTTTGCGGTGTCAATGGACGCATCGGAACCTACTGTCGCTGAGGATCCTCAGGAGGTGACTCATGACACTTCGCCCGACAACAACGCGTCCCATGAGGAGATTCCACCGGCAGCAGCAATGGATATTAACATGATGCTTTTGCCACCAGGCTTGGAAGATGAGGATTACGAGCAGGAACGTTCGTATATGTGTCAATCAAGTTCGCCCGTTGACCAGATGGGAGGATCCTTAAAGCATAGCCCCAATACAATGGGCATTTCCCCAAAACGCAACGAAGGTCCAGAAGATATTCGCCGCTGGATCGCTGATATCTGCTCCCGTGTGGATAGTGATGCACTGCCGCTGTCCACGATTGCGGCGCAGTGCCAGGTTATCCTCACCCCCAATGTTGGGAGTGAAGGAACCCATTTCCCGTCTGCTCACTCATTGAGCTCAATTGGTGGGGGCGGTGAAGATGGATTCGGTACAAACCACCCCATCGCGAATCTTCCAAAGGTTCTCTCAGCTGGTATGCACTTTCATGAGTTGAGCTCTAGCTCAAACGAAGACGAAGAGGACGACGAAAGGATAGGAGCGCTACATGGTGTGCCGAACGAGGACCCTCTTGCCAACTCCAATCCAGGCCTTCGGTGGGATAGCGGAGGTGCCCATCAAGTCGCTGGGCCGACGAGGTCACTACCGCCGCGTCTTGGCAGAGTGAAAACCGCGGATCAGCGGTGCTTTTCCTTGACGGTGTTCCTCTCAGCGCTGCGCTGGAATGTTGGCTTTACCCTCTGGGAAGATGGCCATTTGGAAGAGGCTCATGACTGGCTTATGTCCGCTGACATCGCCCGTCTACGTGAAATCGTGAAGGCAGATGAGGAGCGAGCTCAACGCGTACTGGAGCAATCCTATCACAATGACTTGGCAGCCTTGACGGCTTATGGGGCAGAGGGAAGCCAGACGATGACGGAGGGCACCGACCATCTCTACCTCAAGGCGGTGGCCGATGTCTGCACCCACAAACTTGATTGGCAGGGACTGGAACTCACGACGAGCACTGGACCTCACGCTAGTCGCCACAGAGACACCACTGATCTCTCCGTGTCTCCGTCAACCATACTTCTGCCCACGAACGCCCCAGCTGGTTTGCCCCACGACGACTTAATCGCGAATTCCAAGTCCACAACACCAGCAGCGGAATACTCCTGGGGCAATTTGCTTGCCGTACGTAAAGCAAAAGCTTCTCGCCGTCTCTTGGAGCGGCTGATCACCCTTCGTGATGTATCTGCATTAATCACCAGCTGCCACACGCCAAAAGATGCCGCCTTTGTAGTTCAGCGTATGGGAAAGGCCATGGGAGATCTGTCTCGCTGCCAAGGAGGAGTGGATCGAACATCAAGTCACCTAAAGGCAAGTGTACCACAGGATGAGCTGGAGGGCTTCGCGGCGATGCTGCTCACTCTCTCCGTCCTGACGGAGTACGTCCTGGCAAAGTGCGCTCGCGAAGAGTTTCGGACTCGGTGGAAAGAACATTGCCAGGCACAGCATCATTGCGCCACGTCACCTGTGATTACTTCACCTTCGGTATGCTTCAAGGATAACAACATGAATCATCATGGAAGCTCAGTGAGCCATTCCCACGCTGCTCATACACTCTCACCACAGGATCTTAAGTGGGTGGAGGATTTGGAGCATGCCTCGGTGCGTTGCGCCTGTGATGATATGGTGCGTCAGTTTACGTCTGGCCACTACCGATCACTCCATGATTTGGAAACACAGGGTCTTCCACCCCGTGACCGTGTCTTGACAGTTCTGGCGCTGGGGATGCATCCCACTCTTGCCATGAATGTCTTGAGTACTGCACTGAATTATGTTTCCCTCTTTCGGTTCAGCCGTGTATACCGCGGGGTGGTGATTGCGGAGCAGGTACGTGACCAACGTGAGATGACCGACGCAGCCGATCTTGGTCCAACCAACGCTTCCACAGCACCACCCTCACCAACTACTCCGCCACCGCAAGGAGAGGATCATTCGCGATCTTCCTCTGAGCTGTCACACGGTGGCTCAGGTGGGAAACGCCCAGCCTCACGGTTATCATCATCGTTGCCATCTGCGGTGCTGTCCGCCGCACGAACGGGTGTCAACGCACTCCGTTGGGGCCAACAATCCATTGCAGACTATGCCTCTGAGTGGTTAACCCCGCACGCACCCCCGCCCCCTCGTTTGCCAGCAGACGTTATCCGATCCGAGGATGAGATGGACTCCCCTAATCGTCATGATGATGGGCGAACGCTCACCCTTCCCAGCCGGCGCACCGTCTCTCTCTTACCAGAGGAGGAAGTGAGTGAGTTAAGTGGCGGCTCTCTGACGGAAGAAATATCACTCCGCCTCCTTACATTGATCTTCCGCCATCATCGTCCGTCCCTTCTGGCGATGGAGAAGATTCACGTCTCTACACTCTATTCTGTCACGAATGAACTGAATAAGGCTATGCAGATGCTGCGAACAGGAATGCAGCTCCGCTTTGGGTTGGAGCGCTTCGGCCAGTGGTCTACGGAGCAGGAAGCGTCAACGAGGGCCTTTTATACACAAACCCTAAATGAACTGTGTGAGGCAGCGGAGCTACAACAGCGAATTAATGACTTGTCTGCACAGTCGCACACATCTGCGCCACTCCCACCCGCTTCAACGCACGATACAATTGAGAGACTCAAGCCTGTGTCATCAGCGAGCTACTCCGTTTCCGCCACAGTGGTTGCCTCACCCACCGCAACAGGAAGCCCCTCTACCCTCATGGCGTCTGTTACGCCACCATCGGTTTTCCCTCGAGCTGATCGCAGCCGCTCAGCCCTGTCTTCCTTTTGGTCGCGGCCATTGTATATTCCTAGTGACGCATCCATGCAACAACGCCGTGCCCTATCAGAAGGACACCCTTTGAAAACCGAGCCGTCGCTCGAAGAATCGGCTTCAGCTGACCATATAGGACGTGCTGACTCTACCGAAGCAGGTGCGCCACCTCCATGTAATGCAAACGTATCGTCGGTGGTGGCCTCTGTCATTGGTGCAGCAGCTTCGGTGTCAGAAGGTGGGCCGGCTTCCCCTGTTGTGGCATGGGATATGCCCGTTATGTTTGTGCCCACCGTCTCCATTGACTTTTCAGCTTTCACAACAACGTCACTCGAGACTCAGAAGGCAACACAGGAGATGATTGCCCAAATGCAACAGCAGGAGGCTGCCGCTAGTGCCAGCCGCCGACGCAAAGATCGGGCCATGAACCGTCAACCTGCAGGTGGGGCATCAAGTCCCACTGCACGGTACTTTGGATCTCCAAACGCTTCGCGTTCATGTGGATTGGACCGACGCTCGGGCGGACCGTCGGTGCTGTTTCCAGAGTGCCGGCAGGTACTGCACAACCACTTGCCTCTTCTTCAGCAGTACCGCAATTGGCGCGTGATTTATAATACCAGCCTTCACGGCATCAGCCTACAAATGATGCTCCTCAACTGCAAACGTGAGGCCGAGGCTCGTCAGCACCTTCGAGATCATCAGCGAAATCGTCCTGGCGATGACTACGGGTGTGCCATGCTTCTGGTGATGGAGATGCTTCCGTCTCTCACTTTGGACTTCTCAATGGACTCCGATGGAGTTCGCCAAGCACGGAAGGCGGTGACGTCAGGTGAAAGCACCAATCGACTCTTTGTTGGTGCTTATCTCAACGACCTTCTTCGTCTGGAAACCCGACGGTACTATGGCAATTCGGACTGCTTTGTGTTTCAGTTATTCATTCAGGGATCTGTCTCACTGGGTGCGCCACCTCCGCCGAAACTTGCGGTGTACCGTTCGTCTGGTGCCAACGATCAGTTTGTGAACTGCAGATCCAACTCCATTGTAATTGGTGGTGGTGGATCGAGCAGTCTCTATGTAGCTGAATCATTGTTGCGTGGCTCTACTTCCCAATGTCCAACCTTTAACTCTCCGCCGTTGACCACGTGGGCTTCCGACGATACAGGAAGTGGCTACTCAGGAAGTATCTCGTTCGAGTTGCTGAGCCTTGAAGTTATTGTGATGGATTAGCCTGGGTGTACAACCAGAATTTGATAGTCTGTGACGTGTTTCTGGCTTACTCATGAAACCCCTTTTACTGAGGATTCTCTGGCTTTGTGTATATGTGAGACGTACTTGAATATCGTGGCTGTGATTCGCTCAATTGTTTTGTTGTCTTTGCCCTGAAACATGTCTGCTGGCACGCCGGTGAATAATATCCTTCTGTGATGCATTGTGCTTGCCAATCTGCTCCCTGATAATGTGACATATTGTACCTCTCCTCCTTTCCATTTTCTCAAGTTACTCTTTGGAGGAGCATTGGGCGTTCAGCTCGCCCTCTGATCAAACCACACACTCCCATTGCCTTGTTGTTTATTGTTTCTCCTATCTTTCATTTACAGCCTATATAGACCTTTCTGTAACCACTCCTCACTTCCTTCATTTTTTTCCTCTGTTGGGAGCACTCTATCCTACTTCTGTAGTACCTGGTGCTCTCCCAGACGTGCCGCTGTTGTCCCTCCACTGTCACTGTGGGACGTGTACTACTATATATCTTTACATCAAGGAGCAACGTGTGCCACAATTCTTGCCCAGGCACGCATCAGTGACCATTCCCTTTTCGGAGAGTTGCTCGCCCATCAAGCGTTCGCAAAGAATACTGAATTTCCCAGAAACACTTGAAGCCGAAGACATCATCGGTATCCCTTCCCTGCGCGCTTCCAAGTGAAATCAGAACGCGCCAGAACACTTTTTGCGCATTTTCGAAGCAAACTACTTTTTTTCCACAGAGCGTCTGTTCTTTGGTGTCTGTGTACGTGCCTCGACCGTCAACAAGTCACGTGTCACTCATCATTAAAAGCAAGGGCAGCGCTCCTACCTCGTCTCCCACCACTGAGATATATATCTTGCTACTGTATCCGCCCTCTCACAGACGATACCAAAGAAAAACTCAACGTGAGTGAGCCAGCACAGAACGGGCAGAAGAGATACTCGACAGTTACCAGAACACGCACAATTTTGTACGACCCTTCCTGGTACTTCGGAACTCCCCCACCAAGCACAGCGACCAGAGTCTGCCATTCTCGATCATCGTGTCAAATCGTAGAGATCCGTTGTTTTCAAACCTGCCCCACTGAACTCATTTTTCTTGCTACGCTATTTTCGATTGTTGTGTGGGTGCGCCCGTTGCACCATTCAATCATTGAACTCCTCTGACCTTTCCAGCATTCATTGCCAGAGCCAGTAGCTCTTCACACGCAGAGTAGTCTGACCATCAGACATCCGCTGTCAATTGTATTGACACGCGCGTGGATACAATCAGAATCCATCACGAAAACTAACCCCCGAAGGCATTACCTCTCTACTCTTTTCGTAGTCCGTATCTTCACACGTGTTGTCCTGGACCGATTTGCCGTAGTACCGTCACCCACATCCAATCCATCTACTCCCTTTGTCCAGCTATCGTTCTTCAACTCCAGAAGCTTTTCATTTGCCTTCCCTGGGAGACATCCATCATCATAGAGATTTTCGTTTCCTTTACTGTTCATTTTCTTTTTCCTCCCGTTGTTGCGCGTTTTGGTGCATTCCAGCGTCCATCCTTTGCTGTCAGCTCAACTTCATTACTTATTGAGGTGTACCTGCGGCAGTTTGGTAGACGTCACTCTCCCCTCTTCACTCGTGCATCTTACCTTTTGTTGTTTTCGTCGGGCTGCGATTCTCTTTTGTTTTTCTTTGGAACGTCTGCTGACCATCCAACGGAATGGCCACACTAACGAACAGCAGCCGCATGCACGAGATAGATGAAAGAGTGTGGAGCAAACGCTCAGCTGCCAGTGGCGATGTGGCTCATAAGAGCCCCAAACAACACTGTTCCACCGGTGGCTCACGACGTCGGAAGACGATCCACAGTGCCTGCCCAGTGCGTTGCCGGGAGATGAAGCCAGCAGCAGGACCAGTTCGCCGTTCTGCCTCTTCGGTAGCCATGCCACCACGACGACGTCTCAGTGGCGAGTCTTTGGATCGCACGGCACCATGCCCATCGCGACTGGAGCGTCGCCGTCAGCAACGGGCGCATCGTTCTTCACTCAGTCAACGCTGCACCCCAATCATGCCAAGAGGCTGTCCTAGAGCGTCTTCTCCCACGGCCAGAGATCCCCCCTACACCCGCTCCTCCAGATTATCAAAACGCCCAGTGATTTCCGCAACCACTACGGCCGACACCGCGAAAACCTCAGCGTCCAACTCCATGCATAGCACCAAGAAGTGCCGCTCGCAGCGCACTCGTCGCAGTACGCAGTCGGTCTTGTACACCCCTCTTCAGGGCGGCAACGCTCAGCAATCAACGGAAGACAGCTTCACAACACCATCGGCTGCCTCCACAACACGCCGCAGCACCACTGTAGATCCCATGGCACCCCAACATTGCTGCTCCATGATGGCACCATCAGCAGAGTCATTTCCGGTTTCTGCGCGTGCTTCGCTGGATGGAGCCACTCGAGCAGCCACGGTCTTTTCAACGGCCTTGGCGGCCGACGAGGAGGCCTTCTTCCGTCGATTGTACGGCAGCATCTCAACGGAGGAGGGAGGCAAAACATCCCACTTCGTAGTCCGAACATCCACCGCTGATGTTGATACAGTTGCTGGTGACGATGCTGATGAGGGGGAAGATTGTGTCGTTGTTGCCGATCCTGCGAGCGAAGGTGATGTTGATGAGGAGAATTGGCAGTTTACGGATCCATCGCCGGGAGATGTGGAGGAGCCTACCGCAACTCAAGTTTTATGCACACCGGCACGCCAGATGGTTCATCATCACAGACACGTTGTGTCATCCTCCGAGGTTCCAAGTACACCTGCAGTCAGCGAGCCGGGCACTATGCTATTCAAGGATCGCCGCTATTGTGCAGGCAGGGCAGATGATAGTTACCGCTACTCTCATAGCCTCTGTGGCCCCACAAGCTACCACACGGAGCAGCGTGGATGTACGTGGGCAAGCCTCCAGGCAGATGATCCTCTTCCATCATGCGCCGCGCCGCTGTCGTCCTCTGGTTGTGTGGACTTTCTTGTTCAAGCATCTGAAGACGCACATCCTGCAGGCCTCCACCACAGTCATCCAGATTCGTGGCTCTTTAGCTGTGAAGATATGAAGATGGTACCCACGGTTGTCTACAGTAGTCGGACCCCAGTGGTGCGACTGCGGAAGATGAGCAGCGATGGCTCCTTCCTGCCAGGCTCGTCACATGAGAAAGATGCGTTGGAGAGGAGTGGGAAGTCGTCGGAGGCCGTTGCCCACATCTCCACGCGTTTCTACAGTGAGACCCACAGCGAGGACAGCCACATGAAACAAGTGATGGAGTGCCGCATGGATGCAGCCGTGGCATGTGCCATGGCCGCTTATCCAGCATCTGCCGTCGCTGCGTGGGAAGACTGCAGCCCACCCCATCTTCCCTTTGGAGCCGCCGACGTAAAGGTACCCGCCCAGGAGGCGGAGACTGTGGAAGATATTGCATCATGGGTGCATGTTCTGCTGAGGTACCGCGACCGACAGAACGCATACCCGATGGATGAGTCTTCCGCTTCATTGTTTTCAGTCCCTTCCCGAGAACTGTTCTCGCCAGCAGTAGAGAATCTGCGAGCGGTGATTGCCGACAAGAAGTTCCGCCACGCTGAAAGCACGAAGAACGTGTCAGCCTTCAGTCCACTCTTCACGAGGTGGTGAACTTCAGTCAAGCAGTCTGTGTGAGTGATCGTCTCACGTCACAACTTGGACAGATGGTTTTGTTACTTCCGTGTTTGCCGTTTTATAGTAGCCTACTTTGATTGTTTCGTTCTGAAACCATCTGTGTCCATATACGCAAAACCAGTCACAAAGAAACAAGCACTTTCTCTCATTTCTGTTTTTTTTCCGCTTTCGTTCCACTTTTCACTTTCCCTTTCCTCCCTCTCTCTATCTCTGGTTATGATGTTTGCCGCGAAAATGTGTTGTGCTCTTGAGGAAATTACTGTTCTTCTTTATTTCGTGTGTACGTCTAATGTGTGCTTCGTGAGAGGATTTCCTCTTGACAACGACACCTCCTTTCCGCCCTCCTCCTTCCATCATCATTCTGAGTGTTCTTAACACCCATGATGTTCATATCAGCGACTGGGCTTGGTGGACTATATGAAGAAATCAGTATTTTGGGGGGTTTGTTTTTGTGCGGCGATATCAATTCCACCTTTCTTTCTTTTCTTTTGTGGTGAAGCTCCTGTGTGGTGGTCGACCTAACTGAGAGCTTTTCCATCCCGTTCCTTCCTTCTGGCTGTGGTGATTGCTGAGTTTTCATTGAGCGCGTTTCTCTGATATGCGGTGGCTTCCTTCTTTGGTGCTTCTCACCTAAGTGGTTTGCTGCCTTTCCATTTTCTTTCTCATTTTGTGTTTACATTTTCTTCTGTGTTTTGAGCTGTACTTCTATTCCTCCATTCCCCTTTCTTCCTCCATCTCATCCCGAGTCTTGATTCGGTTGTTCCTCTCCAATCACAAGTATCTGGTTCACCTTTTCTTCGTGATTACTGTGTTGTTTCTTTTCCCTTTCCCAATGTTTAATGTTTGGTGAGCCGCCTTCACCTGCGGTTATCCAATTGATGGTGCACGCTGTGTGTGGGTCCACTACGTGCTGAATTTCTTCCTTCCTGGGGGAATAGTTGGTCTGTTCCTTCACGTTGCACAAGTGTAGTCGCTTCATGTATCAATTGTGATTGCTGGCGCTTGTGAATGAGCCGGAACCGTTGTGCAGATTCAGCTGCCGTTGCTTGAGATGATTTTTGAGCGCAGTTCTTTTTTTTTTTGTCGCTGCCTGTGTTTAACAGTCTGACGTCGTGTGATTTGCATCCGCATCGGTTCATCTCTGAACCGTGTTTAAGAAGCTACATTCGGTGGTCACACCGCACCACAGCATGCCTAGTAGAGAACGAAGTGGATCAAAAGCACCACAACAGACATCTGTATCCCAGATTTGTTTTTTATTTTGTGATGGAGTTGGAGCAACGTGGAAGAATGTTTCAGAAGATAAGATCCATCGTCTTTATTCTTCGCTTTGCAGATGGACGCCCTGTCAAAATTTGTTAATCGCCGGAGCTCTTTTTTTTTTTTTGTGGGCGACAACGTGGTGGAGAAGGATGATGATGCAGTGAGCAAGCAATTGAATATCCACGGTTTCTTTCCCCACTAAAGTGCTTCCTGGCGAGTCTATACTGTCTCTCGAAGGGCTGAGAGATTACCCTAACGCCCGTGCTGTCATCGCTCGTGGTTTCATTGACATTGCATAATCGTGTGCTGCACTCATATTTGAAGTGAAATGCAGGTGAAGTGGATCGCGTTTCTTGCGGTGATTCTACACCAGTTTTTTCCCTTACTGGTATCGTGGAGAACACCTTGATGGGTTCTGAGTGGTCGTACACACTAGGCTGTTTTTCGCCGCAGTAGGAGATTGCAGATTGGCAGCCGAGGATGGGTGAACCCCATTCCATGTATTTATTTTTCTTCACATCCAAGTCAGGAGTTTCGTTCGTGAAGAAACTGATGGATGAAGTGGAAGTCAAGTCGAGTTATTTAGACGTTCATGTGCATTTCTCTGATGGTAACTGACGTTATTCCAGTCTTTGAATGCCTAGCAACAACCTGTACTGCAGTCCCTTCCCCCTTTTTTTTGCTGTGAGAGCATGCGGCCGCATCTAATGCACTGGTGCCAATGTTCTTCCACATTTACCTTTTCGTTACCGGCGTGTCTTGGGCGACGGACAGTTGCCGCCGATACGCATAGATTGTATCTTTCTCGCTTCTATGGTGTGATTCCTTCGACCCTTTTTCCTTTGCCGTTCTTTTCTTTTCTTTTCTTCTCCACGATTTTTTCATGTGTTGCATTTTCGCCCCTTGCCAGTAGGACAGCGCTTGATGCTCGCACAAATCGCCCAGTTGATTCCCAGATTCACTGAGGGGGAAGTGTCCTGGTGAGTTGGGTACCATCACTTGCGATTGACAAGTTGTAGTACCTCAATTTCTGCTTTTCTGTGTGTGTGTTGTTTCAATGTCCAGCATTCCATACTTGTGGAAACACACGGTTTGTAGCTGGTAGTACCGCTACAAAAATTGGTTTTGATGTTTGTCCTTTTTTTGTATCTTTTTGCTTTTTGTTGATTGTCGTCATTTCTTCGCCTTTTCATGTGGCGAAGACAACCTTCCATCTCTTCGTTCCATCCCGTGAATTCACTTTCTTCAACGCACAGCGGCCGCCCACAGCAGGTTGGTTTCATCTTCTGACCCATTTCTTCTGATGGTGTGCTGTCTGGATAGACTGTTGTTTCGAGTGACACGCGTGTGGTTCCTTCTTCATGATCGCTGCGGTGTAATCCTTTCAGCTTCTTTCATCTTGTCAAAAGACGGCCGTACCCATATAATCGGTGTTATGTCGTTCCGCGGCCGCCAGTTTTCACAAGAAGAGTGTTGGAGGAAAACACTTTCGGTCTTCTTTCTCATCCCACCCTCTTTCCACGCCTTCTTTTTTTTTTTTACTTTGGGTATCTTGTTTTGTTCTGTGCTTGAATGTGATTCTTCCACCATGTGTTGTGCATATTTGCTACCCACTGAGAGATACCTTTCCCTTACCACAGAGTTTTACTGTGGCTTCATCCCATGGGTAGCGTTCATGCCGATACAAGCAAATTGACTCGTGTTGTGTGGCAACGCCATACCACCTGCTCCTCAACGATGTTTGGGTTTGCAGGTGTGATTGCTCCAAACATGACGCGGTGTCTTTTCTATGGAGTCCTCCTTTCTGCTCTTGTTTTCCTCTGGGCACTCCTTCTTTTGCGTGGAACAGTAACAAGTTATTATGTTTTTGGCGAAGAAAAACAATCAAACACACAGAGCGATACAGCCACCCCCCACCACTGATATGTGTCCACCTTGACCATGCTGGACTCCAAATCTACTGGTTTCAAACGAGGCATGTGGACTGAATTTCAGCATACTCTTCTTTTCTTCTTCTTTTCTTCATGACGTAAAGTTTACCTCATCTGAAATGAACGTATTTAGTGAGTTCATTGGATTTGCGCGGTACGCCCTTCGTCTGTCATGGTCAGAAGTGATTGATCTACACATGGAAACCGACTCCTATTACCGCGATCCCTCCCCCCACGAAACAGGAGCCACACGGAAGGAAGACAAGCCCCCTTCTCAGAGCCATTTGCAGCAACTGATGCACACTTGTAGTAGCTACTACGTTCATTCCAGCTCAACGAGGCTATGTGTTCATGGCGCACTCCTAGCATACACAATCTGGGTATGTCTTCACCGATCCCAAGTTCAGTACTGTGAGTTAAGCTATGATTCGTCTTTGCTTCCGTCCTACTCAGCCACTGGAATTAATAATACGGTACGACGAATTCTTCTAGGTACACGAGAATCTGCTCCACCTTCACCCCAGGGCTCACAATTTGTGTACCTGTACCAAAGCAGTGAGGGCATGCAACTTGTTCTGCGGGAGCTACCCTCAACCTTACGCCTGGTGGGTCATATGGTTTCTGGCATGTTGTTAATTCCGCTAACAGTGTATCAGAAGGAGTCACTATGGGGGATGAAGATACGACGTGAAGAGAAGAATGGAGCATCTGTTCAGCAAAATAGGGTGGTCCACTGCAATGCTGGTAGTGCCACCGTCGCGTCCATTGCGATCATGACTCTTTCGGGTGTTTCGATGCGGTGGATGAGCGTCTTCTCGTCGCCATCAACGCAATCCGCGATTGACTTCTCAAAAGCGCTGCTGTGGTTTGCGATTCCGTGGGGAATCTTCGCTCCATGCGTTGTGATTTCCGCCAAGTTCCGCCGAGCTTTCCCACACGGGGTGTGGGGCTCTCTCATTTGTAAAGCAGCAGTGGCTGTACCGCTGGCGCGCATGCTGGGTGGCGTCATTCAACGAGCCATGGGAGTGCATGTGAAGCTGCCGGTGGACACGTCAAGAACCACTAGTATCCCTGTCGTGCAGGCCGTACCAGGAGAGTTGGAGACGGGCTACTACGCCAGTATTGGTGCTGCCTCCATCATTATTGGTGCCTGGGCACTTCTAGATTTGGTGAAGCTGGGAATTGCTACATGGAAGCGTTACAGTCGGTCCAAGCGCTCATCGTAAGACTGTCTCATGCACCTTCATGATGGATGATGGTTCTTTCTAGTACTTTCATCGTCACCACATGTCCTTCGTTGGTGACTCAGTGGGCCATTTTATGCTTCTTTGTTGGGGGCGGGATGAATACCCCGCGCGTGTACTTGCTTGTTGTTTGTACATGCAGATTTTTCTTACTGCTCCTTGTTATCGCCAGGCAACCACACTTCTACAGTGAATCTGAGTTGTACTTTTGGTTGCGAATTAATCAATTTTGTGTTTGTGACTTCATTCACTAACATATGAACAAAAGTACCTTTGTTTGTCGCGAACTGATTTAATTGACCTCACTTTTCCGAATTTACTACGTAGAACTTAGACGATGGGATCTACAATGAGAGCATATTGGGCTTCACAGATCTTTTTGATATGGCTCACGCTATTAGGAGTAGTTGGAGTTGTGTGTGCGGATGTACTGGGCGACATTTCGTGTCACAACGGAACTATAAGAGATTCTATGACTTCAGGGCATGTATACTGTACTCTGCGCGCTGAGGAACATGGAAATCAGGCTCCAACTTCACTGGGCAGTCTATCAATAGAGAGCTACGAGGATGGTAAAGGTGACGAACGACGACGCTTTTTCACTCTGCTCCTGGGGCACGGAGATGTGGGCCGTCAGGCACCACTGCGGAGCGGATTTGCATCCTTGTTCCAATATTTTGGCCCTCCACATGAAGGCCAGTATTCACAATCGAAGATTACGTCTTCTTACATTAATTGGGTAACGTCATCGTACCGTCAATCCCACGGTGTTACTGTTTCCTCGGTAGGTGCTGAGAAGACCAATGACGCCAGTACGTCAGCGACTAGCTGGTGGACCTTACCGCTGCGGGGCATACGCCATGGTATCGTGCAAATGAAACGACTAATTTGGTCTGGAATCTGCTATCCATGGTGGAGGCCCACAGCAATGTACGACATCTTTGCTCAGCGAGAGATACATATTCAATTCCCAATTGTTAACGTTGACGGTGCCAACTCAGTGGCAGGCCGAGCTGCACCCAGTCGTCTTCAAATTTTTCGAACTGGCAGGCTGCAGCGGTTACGTTTGATCTCCTACCTTCCCGTTCCCCAATCGAATATTCTTCCCGATGGAAGAACTGAGAAAACGATTTTCCATTGCGATGTTAACGCCATCCGTGAGGCACATCAGTGGATGGATTCCCGTCAGGTACGTCAGTCGTGGCAAGACGTGAATACAGACGCCATTGAAGGAGATGGTCACGTCATGGACGAAGCTTTCCCCAACGAAGGTGATGTTGGTCGCTCGATACCTGATGCGTCTTCTCTTCCAAAGTGGATGCTTTCATGGCTTCGCCGCCGAACGTCACGTGTGTCGCGCGATGCTGAGTGGATGACGGATCTTGCTTCGAAGGCCTACTTGGATCATGTTGTGGAGGAGCTGGGCCCACATGCAGCGCCACCTTCTCCCTCGTTATTGAGATATGCTCAACGACTCACTGGCCGACGTATTCTGCGAACATTAACATATCTAGCAGCGACAGATGATGATGAAGGTACCAGCAGTCCTCGATACGTCTTCCACTTTTCTGCTTCACTTCCTGCGGTGAGCTCCATTTGCTTCTCAATGGAAGCGACCGCTTCATCATTGCGGTTAGGAGGCAGTGGTGCCGCCTCACATCCCCTGGACCTGGAGGTGACGGTCGATACCCATTTGCATTGGTCATGGTTGCAGAAACTTCTTCTCTTTGGTATTATTGTGATGGCCTTTCCTCAAATGGAACAAAGCAGGATTCTCCACGTTATTTTTGCCGGCTTCTTTGGCATGTTTGTGCTGACGGTGCTGTGTATCTCGTACATCTTCCGAAGCATACAGAAGATGTCAGTAGGGAAGGCCGGGGTATTGGCTATACTAATTGCTGGTGGTGTCACAGCAGTTGTGGAAGGAGTTGTGAGTGCAAGTGCCCAGGTACTTACTGAGGTGCAAGACCAGTACTCACAAGATATCGTTCTCTACGCACTTATTCTTGTTCTACTACTGAGCTTGTTAAGCAGTGCCCTGATTCGGTGTTTGGTACCGACGTACATGCTTCATGTTGGAGTAAAGGGCTGCCTGTACCTTGTGATTGCGTTGTTGTTGGGCTTCCTCTTTGCCGAAAATCGCGAAGCCACTGTCGTGACAATGGGGACTGCAGCCTGTGTGTTCATCATTGCGCAAGTGTCACGCCGTTGGATGCCACCTTCCACTAGGGAATCGGGCCCTTGGAAACGTAGATCTCTGCAGATGATAGATTCACTCCTCCCTGAGTCTTCTACAGCCCGTTGGAAGGCAGCACTCAAGGACGGCGTTCGTCATGCTCCTCCATTTGTGCAGCGCATCATTGAACGCTGTGGAAGCACCAATGGCTACGATTTAAATGGTGAACCAGATGATGACGACAATCCGAGAAAGTTCGCTGCCGTGGCATATGCAACGCCGATTGTAGAGGAAGGCCGTCACTACCAACGCGCTGGGCAATTGAAACATGGGAGTACTCGGGGTGCAAATGACCGCTCGCGGAATGTCATGCAGCAGTATGAGAAGGAAGGGGCTGAACATACCAGACTTGCCCTCGAACAACTGGCAGCACATCTCCGCTCCAACCCTGGTAGATATGCTGATAGATTACGTGACCCAAACGGTGTTCAGCGCTGGGCAGGTGAGGCGGATACTGAAAGTGATACATCTGACGCGTCGGACTGAGAGTGAAGATTGTTGGAGTTCACCAACATCATCCGCTACAATCAAGAACTCAAATCAATGAACTTACCAAGTGCTTCGCAAAGAAGTGAATGTGCGATGTGATTCACCTAATTTCGCTCTATTTCCCTACTTGCTCGCACGTAGAGAGTGCATTCTGACAGCTTAGGTGCACTATCTTTTTTTTCCCCCTGATAGGAAGCAGATTGAGGGTTTCGTTGGATTTTCCACGCTTTCCACATTCAAGCGCACAATAACTGCTGCTTGGGAAGGAGACGTTGTTCCATTTCATCATCCTGTGTTCGTTCTTTCTGCACATTATGGCCTTCGTTCTGAAGTACTTCACGCGAGAAGCGGATTTCGACGTGTACCTCGAAGGTACACCAGCCACAAAAGGAAAGCTCCACCCAGAGAAGCTGTTTCCATATGACTATCATCCGATTCGTCCATCCAAGGATGAAGCGTTGCAAGGTAATGATGCAAGCCAAGCATACCGTGACGCACAGGCCCTTGAGCGTCGGCGGAACCCATCGTGCATTGAAGAGGCTTGTGCGTATGGAAACCTGCCTGCAGTTATTTTGATGTGGTCCCAAGGTGTGGTGGACATCTCAACACGTCATGCCCTGTACGAAGGCTCCGACGCAACTCCGCTCATGTGGGCAGCGCTCCGGGGTCATCTCCCTATTGTACGCTTTTTAGTGGACATGAAGGCTGACGTCAACGCCACAAACTCCCTGGGTCATACTGCGCTGCACTGGGTTCTGTGTGGCAGTCAGTGTTTGGAAGTTGCGCGCTTCTTACTAGATCACGGTGCTGATCCGGCACAGAAGGATAAGCAAGGAAACGACGCCGCATTTCACGCCGTGCAGAATCGTCAGCTTGCCCTGCTGGCGGTTTTGCTGGCTGACAATCCAAATAACAACGTCTTTAATGGTCACAACCTGCCTTCTGTGAGTGGCTTAGCAAGTGTACAACACCTTCCATCCTACCGTTATCGCCTGGATACAGCCTCGGTCGATGTTGGTGGCCGCACCCTTCTTCACTGGGCTGCCTACAACAACTCCATGGCCATGTGTGAGTTCTTGATTGAGTACTTTGGTTTTGATGTGAACGCTGTGGATGGTGTTGGGCGTACTCCTCTCCTGTGGGCGGCACGTGAGGGCTTTGCTGAGGTCATGGAGTATCTCCTCTCACGTGGGGCGGATGTCTCCGTCCGCGATAATGATGGCATTGTGGCCAAGCAGTATGCTCGAACGAGAAATCACCCGGATGCGCTCTACGTCCTTGAGAAGTTTCCACCTTCCGCAGTTGTCGGGTCGTCGCACAACCCTACGGAGAACTTGAATCAAGGAGGTGATGTTCCCCAGTCGCCACGTCGAATGGACAACCGGGGATACAAATCGGTGCGTCAGGTTCGTCTCCTTGGCACGATTGGAATGATGAGGCACTCAAGGCTGTTCGCCTTCTTTGCGTGTGCAGCGCCAGTATATTTCCTCTTTTCTTACGAGCTGGTACGATTCCTCTCCCCAATTGTGGCTTGTGTATTGTTCTTCTCGTACTTCTTCAAGAACGTTGCGTGGACCTTCGCGGTTGGTTGGCCCTCGCAGGGCTCATCGAGCCGTCCCAAAATGGGAGGAATTGAAATCACCGGGCTTGCAACAGGTTTCCGTGAGTCCGTCTGTGGCCCTTGGTGGTCCCGCGGACGAGAGGCAGCTAACCTCTTTGCTCTATTGAGTGTACTATTCATTGAGGTCTACGCGTGGGGCCAGGCTGGCTTTACGCACCTCGTCTTCACGCCTCAGAATCCACACTTGACAGACTTCCTTACGAAGCCGTCCACCACCCCAGAAGGTCTCGCCAACCCGCAAAACTACTTGTTTGGAAGCGTTCTCGCTCCATTCTTCGGGTCACCAGAGTCTATGGTTCGTGGAGTCCTCCTCTTCCTTCTGGGCTGTATCCTGGTCAATGTGGTTCTCTTCAAGCTAACGTTTATGCGATCTCTCATCAAGCCACAGAGTGAGGGTACACTGCGTACTGCACCACTATGGCGTATATTGCACCACCGCAAGTACAAGTGGCTACACCCGCGCATCTACTCACAGGAGCGTCACTTTCAGATTCCTGTGCGCACGTTCCACTGCCCACACTACGACGCCTACGTGCAGGGCTATGACAGCTACTCAGCTCTGTTGGATGCGCCAATTGGAGGCTCAAACCACCGCTATTTCGTTCTCTTTCTGATCAGCTTTTTGCTGTTTCAGTTCCTCTTCTTCATGTGGGGTTTGAATGAGATCTCTGTGATGCTTCAGTGCTCTTCCGCCACGCGATGTGGAGAGTGGCAGTGGTACAGCAACGCGCTGCTTCCCTTTCGAAGCCGTGATGCCCTGAAAGAACTCGTTGAACGCCCTCCAACTGGTGCCCCACAATCGACATCAGTGGTTTCCTTTTCATGGCTCTCTCTGTTCATGCAGCTGTGGTTCCATGGAGTTCCCAATTCCCCGTATCCGCACAATGTGGAGCTTGTGAAGACGTACCTAAAGGAAGGAAACCTGATTTCATGGGCGAAGTTTATTTGGAAGTACTATTGTGTACCCACTCATTTGAGCAGTATGGGTGTGTGGATTTTCCAGATCAGCTTCCTTGCTTTTGGGTGTGCATTCTACATGATTGTCCGACACATGGGCGCCATCATCTACGGATGCACGTGCATTGAGTATGCAAATCCCTTCGCACCAGGAAGTGAGGGAGATATGGTGTTAATCTTCCCCCCTAACATGAACACAGCCACAACCTTTGTGTGCGGTGAGAATGAACAGGAGGAAAAGTACTTCCTTGCCGTGGATCCCGCCAAGTCGCAGCTGAACAAGACTGTCCAAATGGGAAGGAGGTGCATTTATGGATCTCGCTTTGCCCTTGTGAACACTCTTCGATTTTTCCTTGGCCGACATGCAGTCGAATGGCGCAACGCAATGACGGTCTCCAATACCAACACGCCATCACGTGTTCCCCTTCTAAGTGCTTAAGCGTGACTGTCTCTTTCAGCCTTCTCTTACAAAGACTGGAGTAGTTACCAGACATCTCGAGAGCGGCAATTGCGGGAGGTGTTGTAGAAAAGTTGTGACTACAGTGGCCCATGCTAGGATCTATTGCGTGGCTTGCTCTACTTGCACGCTCAGCTTTCAACCTCACAGAGCTGTGTTGCTTTATATTATTCTTTTGTGAGTGATCTAACGAATGCTTAGTGAGCGGTTCATATAGAAGAGGTGACTGCACATGAAGACGTTTTGCAATCTTGCTGCATGTGTTCTACGTTTCATCGAGAACGTGTCTGACCGCGACAACTTCTTTGCTTTCAATTTCATCTTCTTGTAGTTTTGAGTGGCTATATCTTTTGTCATCGGTGCGCGCACAAAACAATCAACGTGCGTGTAGGTGGCTACCTTGACGGTATCCATCACGAACTTTAGTTACATTTCTCTTGGTGTTCCGCAGGTGAATGGACATCTCCGACGGGGAAGAAATCATAGATGAGCTGGAGTTATATGCCGCGCCAGCAGCTGGAGGTACAGCACTGACACCGTCTTTTTTTGATGGGAGTTCGTCATCTAGTAGTGCGTCCCAACTTCCTTGTGCTGCACCGGACCAGGAGCCCATGCAGATGGCATCTGAGAGAGCAGTAGCGTCTAGTGCACCTGACTGTGTGCTTCCAGTCTCTGCTGGGGAGAACGATCGTTGCCGTCCTGCCTCTGGAAGACCCAAGCAGCACCTACCTCCCACATCGTCGCCTCCAGTGAATGAGAATGATGAAGAAACCCGACGCGGTGCTACTGTAGATCGAAGTTCTTCCGCCAATGTGCAGGAAAGGTACTCCGTACCGACTACCGTTCCACTCATGGAAGAGTTGGATGCAGAGCTCCTTGAGCTCATCAAAAACTACTATCAAAGGAGACAAGACCCCCGGACATCTACTGACGGTCAGCGTTTTTCTCACACGAGAGCCAATCAGCACGTCGACACTTCCTTGACTGTTGATGAGATGCAGCAACAGCACCAGCCAACTAGTTCTACCGCCAACCCACAGCCGTTTCCAATGAATCGGGACTACTGTCCCTGGGAGCAGCCAGTGATGCCCGCATCACTGGTGAATCCATCTCGGGACGAAGTCCCTGCTACGGCAACTCCCCCGCATCCGGAGCGAAATAGAGTGGCGGATCGACGCCATGAAAACGTCACACGTGGTCCACGAGGTCAGCTCACCTCTCTCCGGCGGCGACAGCATCAGTCCCACCATTACTCCGATGGCCAAGATGCTCTCTCACACGTGTTAGCCAGCAACACGACCAGAACGTCTCCATCTGCCACGCATGATGGTAGTACTACCCTTGCTGATAGCTATGTGCCACGGTTCATTTCCTATAGCTCCACATCATTTGTTCGTGCATATGTCTCAGACATGAGCCTGAATATGGAGCCTGCGTTAATTGTTTCAGGACTTGCAGCAGCATTAAATATTATCGTGGTATACTTTCTTCGACATCATGTGCTGGATACCCGCGATCACCTAGGACTTTTTCTCATTGGCAGCTATCTCGTGTTCTCGTCATACTTCACTGTGTACTACTTCTTGGAGCGATTCAGTTCGTCATTCCGACGCATTGCCTCACAGGACAAGAAGTTCTACATCATTGGAAATCTTCTCAAAGCAGGCATTCTGATCTCCATCATGCCATTTGCTGCCTACCACCTTTTGCGTATTGTCCTATACGACGAGTTTGAAACGACAATTCTACAAAACCTCGGCTGCATCTATTCTATCCCAGACTTCGTTTCCATGATTGTGGTGAAGCGTATGCGGTGGTCCACCTGGATCCATCACCTTTGTGTCGTGGTCTTTAACTACTTCAGCTTGATGAATGACTATCGTGAGGAGAACGTGTGCCGATGTGTGGTGGTCTACGCTGGGTTCTCCACCTTCGCGTATTGTGTGAATGTTCTCCTAGCATCTCGTTTTCTGGGTGTGTCTCACGCGGTAGCCCGGGTTCTTTCCGTTGCCGCACTTGTCGTCTACGCTCTTTGCTGCGCGACCAACTGGCTGTGGCAGGTGTACTACCTCCGCCGTCTCATCTTAGGGGGACATGATCACTGGACGGTCTACGTGTACATGGCCCTCATTTGCCTTGTCATGTGGGATGATATGGTGCTGAACAAGTGGCTCCTCAACCACGCCAGAAGTACCGCTTTTGTTGCATCGCAGAAAATGATGTTTCAGCAACAACGCCGGACTGCCAATCCATCCCAGGATGAGATGTGAACCCTCCCCTCTCTACGTTTCTATTTATTTCGTTATTGTCTTCGATGCACCATGCAGCTTCTATTCCTGGCTACTGTTATGGCAACTGAGCCCCCAAAAAGCAGCTTTTTGCGCTACACATTACTCGTTCCATCTCCTCATCTCTCTCCCTCTACCTTTACGTCTCCACGGTTTCAGCTGCCGTCGCAGACGGCATCCACGTGGTGCGTTCGTTCAGAATCACCCCCCTTTACACATAGTGAACCAGACCATATCTTCTGTTTTTCCTTGCTGTTCGCGTGAGTTGCAATTAAACCCTGACGATCGCACACCTGCCGTGGGTCTCGTTCATTTCCATTGTTAGGCAACTTAGGTCTTCGACAGATAGAGCGTACTTTTTTTTTTCTCAATCACTGCTTTTCTTCTCTGTCATATCTCATATCTTCACCTTATTTTGCTCTTTTTTTTGGTGTTGCCTGAGGTCGGTTGTTGAGCTTCATAGACCCAATCAGGAACCCTCTTCTTCATTGCACTCCCATTCCCTTGGGGTAATTAAAGCACCACTTGTACCAAAAAGAAACCGGCATCCATTTCTATATATTGCTCCATTGGAGTACGTCAGTGTTCTCGCGATGCCATCACTACAAACGAACGCATGCGCGTACATTCCGAGCTTCGGATTGAGGAAGCCTAAATCTTCGGCGTCCTCACCCATACTTGCGCCCGCTCCTTCTCTTTCTCCGCCATCCGGCCCGCCCTCTGTTAGGAAAAACCTCTCCATGGCCGCTTCAGAATATGTTCCATCCTTCGGCCCTACGTCAGCACCTACGCATCCAGCATTCGCTCCACGTCCTGCAGAGACGGAGCCACAGCTGTCGGGCAACATGAAAGTTGGCGGAGATATTCTTCTACTTCCCATGAGTGACTTCCAATTTGTCTTTGCCACCTTATCGTGGAATGTAGATCTCCTTCGCATCCTCCTCAGCCGTGCTCACAGCCCACTTCTCCCTCAGATGACGGAGACGGCGGCAATAGAGAAATCTGAGGATGCTGGTCAAGCCCCGACGACCATCCAAAAAGAACGGGCATCATCACCATTGGCTGCAAACTTGGTGGCTCAGGCAACTACACCCACTTCAAACAATTCACGTTGTGCAACTTCTACAGTAACTTGGTCACAACGGCTTGGAAGGTCACAAGCAAATGGAAACACCATGACAGTCAAGGACACTACGTGTGGAGCTGATGGGTGCACCACAGTCGGATCTGCTTCCTTCAACACCACACAGTGCGGGGCAGAAAATGTCAATCCTTCCAGCGGTGCCTTCGCGGAAAACTATGGCACAGCAGCTTTCCCGTCACTTTCAGAAGTACTCCATATGCAGCCAAAACGTCGAGGTAATGTGTTTCATGAATGCTCCACACGCACGTGTGCAGCAACCAAAGAACCTGGTGCGTCGTTCCCAAACCCCTCACCAGTAGTTTCGAGAGCGGTAACACCACAATCGTTTCGTTCGGTTGTCAGCCCGCTCACTGTACCGGAAGGGAGTTCTGCCGTAACGCTGCTTCCTCCCTGCGATGGACAACCCATGACGTATGCCGCTGTTCTTCGACGTGCCCTTGCAGCACCTCAGCCTGCTTCTAATGCAGCATCACTCCTCACATTGCAGCGAATTGCAGCACATCCCTCCGTCATGTCAGCAACTGCCAGTGCAAACACAAATGCAAGTGTGCGGAAAGGTGCAGTTGCTTCGGTAAAGACGCCCATGTCAACTGTGCAGTACCACCGTCGGTCACGACGACACCCCCATGGAGTGCGTAGCCCGTCTCTTTCACTTACGAATGACTTGCCAGAGCTGCGTGACGTGACCGCAGAGGATGAAGGAGAGGAGCCCCCACTTCTTGCATCGTCAGCTGCGTCGAGCTATCGACTTGCATCGACGCCATCCGCCTTTCTGATGGCAGTGGACGCTTTTCCACACTCCCCAACTACAGCCATCTCCAGTTTCCCAACATCTCCCGTGACGGGCACTGATATCGGGCGTCCATGGTCTTCCGTCACTCCCTCATCTTATGGCTTCGGTATGCAAATTGGATTCCCTACGGGGGAGACTGTGCAGGCACTAGACAATCGGCTGGAGGCGAGCGGCCGGTGGAGCATCCCAAGTCCTCATACCAATGGATCTGAGTCCCGTCGTGGCAGCATCCAAAGTGCTCTCCTCGCTGTGCCATCTTCGAAACAATCCCGACGACGCCGTGCTCGTCGTCGTCTCCATGGACGAGGACCAAGTTTCACCATCATGGTACCAAGTGTCACGGAAAGCCCACGTGCGGAATACCTCTTCACTGCGCCGAACGTGGACAGCGAAGCAGCTCTTCGTTTACTGTCCTATGTCCCAGCGTTTCCAATGCAAGGCCATTTCCCCAAAGATGCACATGGTGGCACAAACCGGTCGTCGACGCATCCTGCTCAGCACCGACTTCTTTCACAGGTGTATTTCCAGCCCTGGAAACTTGGCTCACTTCTAAACCGAGGAGATGATGCAGACGTGGTACACTGGGGATCTGCCTACGCTTCCAAGCACCCACCTCTCCTCGGTGATGCCGATGCTGAAGACGACGTCGTCGAGTCAGTGGATGCATTGGAAGATGAGGAAACAGCTCACATGGTCCGACGAACACAGCGTGGAGTTGCCAAACTTCGTAATACAGATGCCCGTGCCCGCAAAGAACGCCGCCGCCCACAGCATGGCACTGGAAGCGTAGAGCCGGCCTTGGGTTTGCCGCTTTCAGCACTCTGGAGCAAGCCAGATGAAGCAGCATTGAAGCGTCTACGGGACAGTCGTCGACAGCAGAAGTATGGCACAGAGGAAGGAAACGAATCCATTATGGATGGATGGGTTGATGGTGCATGGAGGTCCACAACCCCTTCTGTGTCTGCTGGGCGTGAAGGAAGCTTTGAAATTCCTGCTGGAGCACCCACACCCGAGGTTGTGGAATTTGTTTCACACTCGGACGAGTCGATGTCCTTCTTCTTGCAGAAGTTCTTCCGTGCAGCGCTCATTGTGGTCATTGCCCAGGTGGACATGAACCATGGGCGGGTCACCCAACGATCTCGAGATGAAAACGGTACCGCCCTTAGCGCATCAGAGTCTGCTGCACTTGGGTTCGTCCGTCAACACATGACTGCCTTCCGATCGATGGTCAACCAGTTCGTCATGAGAACCGGTACGGAGGTGGAGCGGCGTTCTGCACAGCCGATTTTTGCCGAGAGCGTTTCTAACGGCGGAAGCTCCCCGACTCCATCACTCTTTTCCCACCCACGACTGCATCAGATGCTGAACGCTGCCAACGTGAATGAGGCACGTGGGTTCTACCATGCTTCCTACGGTGGATCACTGCCAACGGGCGGCCCAGTAGGAGGGCCAGGGGAGTTGCATCCACTGTGGACGGATCAACTGTACCTCTCGGGCAAGGATGCCGCATGGCAGCCCCTTCTCATGGAGCTTCTGGGAGTGGAGCGAGTTCTTCAGTGCTACGCAGAAAACCCATCTGATTCAGAGGCTGCAGGATCAACGGTGGACGAGGGAAAACTCAGTGGAGCTGACCGACCAATGACCGCAAACACTGGCGTTATGCAACTCTCGTCTTCGTCAGTGCCCATTCATCATACCCTTCTTCAGGCCCTTCAAAAGTTTCTTGAAACGACGATTGCAAAGGAAGATGCGTTTCTCTATCACGCCGAGCGTGCAGAAAGGCATGGAGGTGTTGCCACAGGTGACCTGATGGCACTTCATCAAGTGATGGACCATGAGTCCACAGAAAACGCAATGTTCGCTGATTATTTGGCTCCTCACCTTCGGCCACCTCTTCCAGCGGGTGTGGGATCTACGCTAAAGAATCCAGACCCATCACATCCTCATAACGACATCGCTACGTGTTGCCGCGGTATGTTGACACCGCTGGAATGGAAGCCATACGCTACCTACAGTGATCCCGTCTTTGGTCAAGCAACAACGCACCGACGCAGCCCTGATATCACTCACGTGTACGCTGCTATCCTCCCGCTGACTGGGAAGATGATCATCAAGTGGGCGATTCCCTCTGAAGATACGAGCAGCTACAACCTTTCGGTTTTTTTCCAGCCGATTATATTCAATTTCCTCCAGGGAGCACCACTGCCGCTGTTTCTGGATTCTAAACACGCAAATGGCCCGCATCAACCATTGAATCCTGCTCGCTCGCGAATGGCTGCAGAGCCCTTTAGGCTGACGCCTGCTCATTGTCAGGAGCCTCAGTTGCCTAATATGGCTGCGCAACCTCGCCGTGGGAGTGTGTTGGTGCATTGCTCTGCGGGCATGCATCGCAGCTGCGGAATGGTGATTGCGTTTCTCTTGTGGCTGGAAAGCCAATGCCGGGGGCTCCCACAATACCCGTTTGGCAACTCCGACGGGGTCTTCAGTCGTCCCTCTCTCGCTGCCATTATAGAAGGTCAGTTCCTGCACTATCAAAAATCTGTCTTTGAGCTTGCCGTGGCCCACGTTCACCAGCAACGAAGTATGGCAGAACCAATCGCCACGGTGCACTACTTGCTCAAAGAGTACTCCAGCCATCTTCTTTTGCCGTGATGCAAAGAACTCGCTCTCGTCACGCACTAGGTTGTCTGAGACGTGACTCACTGAGGCGAATGTGAATTCTCCCCCCTCCCTCTATCCCAAGCTTGATTGATGCCATTGACACAGTCAACGCTCAAATTCCACCGCTTTCCCCCCTCTTCGATGTGTCGAAAGACGATTAAAGATGACCTCAATGCTCGTCACTGGTGCGGCTGCACAGAGCTGAAAAAAGTGAGGGAGAAGTTCACCATTCAGTATCTTCTTCATCCCTGCGACATCGCAATCAATATGCTTGCACCTTCGTCTGTATTCTTTTTCTGTTTGATAGCAGCATCTCTCCTGTACCTCCGATTTACGTGCGGCTTGGTACTGTTGAGATTGACTAGGCGGGAAGTGAAACGACAAGGTCTCTTTCCTCACTTGATCAGCACATCCACAGGTGACGATATGAGCAGTCGTGCGGATCGGTACGAGGTCCGAAGCCGAGGGCGTTCATCCTCAAGCGAGAATTCGTCCAATGACGGGGATGACCGGCGCCACGGAAGAGGTGGTGATGGCGACCGAAAGCGGCGCCATCGAAAGTACGATCGCCGTGACGAGTCAGAGCGCCGCCGCCGCCGAGACCGCCGCCGTCGAGACTCTCGTGAACCCCCGTCGGCCGGAAATGATCGCCCCGTTGGCTCAGCCGCTTCTCGATTTCAGTCGGTCAATCTTGCTGAGATTTATGGAGCGCAGGCAACTCAGTCGTCTGCTTCTGGAGTCACGTACCCAAACACATACCCTCCAACCTGGAGTGCGAACGATGGTTACATGATGTATCAAGGACAGGCTCCACATGGCAATACGGCCGCTGGTTCCAGTGCTGTACCTTCAACCAACACAGAAGCTACAACAGAGGTTCAAGCTCAAGCCCCTCGCCAACTTCCATCGGTCGAAGACTTCATTCCTGTTCTTCCCAAGAGCTGCCTTAACTGGGCACTTGGCGGTCCGTCCGCTGACGAGCCAGAGAAGTCACTCGACCATGTCTTGGGTGATCTGCTGAAGCCGCCTACTCAGGAAGATATCAACGGGGCACTTATTGAGTTCAAGCCACCAAAAATCATTCCTGAAGTAGAAAGGCGAGCACGTGAGGCACGTCGAGCCCACATTTCCGGATTTCCTCAGTCCGTCACAAAGGAGCAGCTGATGGACTACTTTCGAATCCTGCTTCCTGAGGTTCGACGCAACTTAATTGAGCGTGAAATGAAGGAGTTAATTGTCGCTGCAAACGACCCGGACCTCATCTTTGAGCCTATTCCACCCAACGCTCGCACTGATGTGGACGAAATTCGTGACATCTCCATCAACACAGCTAAAAGTAAGCCCTTTGGCTTCATTGAGCTGTCTCTTGCGGACCTGATCACGGAGCTGGTGGATTTATCGCAATCTAACCCAGAGCAGTTGATCTTCCGTTCCCCCATTGATGGCCGTTCCTACACAGTAACCATCCGGCGTCCACGAGACTACCAGATTCTGGAGGGCAGCGATCCCTTGAAGGTGGTGCTTACTGGCTTTCCCCCTACCCTCCCTGAAGCAAAGCTCCGTGCACTCTTTGAGACGCATGGCGATGTGACCAAGTTTGAGATGAAGAGCGGGCTGGCCTATGGAGAGTTCACCAAGGAGGAAGATGCACTGAATTTTCGCGTGGATCTTCACGGAACGGTACTTCGAGATGTGGTCCTGATGGCTTTACCTCTCTACGATTGGCTGAAGGTGGTGTGTCTCAACGCTGATATCGACGTCACCATTCACGATGAAGACCCCATTTCAGGAATGGCATTAGCGAGCAACCTGGCACAAGGTGTGCTCTCTGTACTGGATGGACCTAGTGACGCAAATGCCCTTGTTGTCAGCGACGCCAACGCAGAGCTCGATATTATGCGTGATATGCTTGAAATGCGGGCAGGCGTGCCGGACGTTGTGTTACGACTTGTTCAGTTCTATCCGTACCTGAAGCCGCTATACAACAACCGCGAGGTCGCCATTTTCCCTACGCGCATTTTAGTACTTCTCAATCTTTTTGATGAAGAAGAATTGATTCTTGACTCTACCTACTCTCAACTGGTTGAGGATGTTGAGGAGGAGGTGACCAAGTACGGCTGTGTTGAGCAGCTGGAGATTCCTCGGCGTACTCAGCGCCCCCGTGCACCAGAGGCTCCACGAAAGGACGCTTTTGAGAACCCCGAAGAGCTGGAGGCGGCGCAGCAAGCCTACGAGGAGGCAAAGCTAGATTTCCGGAAGGATCTTGAGAGCTTTCTTCAGCGCCAACAGCATCCTGTGTGGGGTGGCTATGGCCGCATCTTCGTGGTTTATAAGAGTATTGATGAAGCGGCCTTGGCACAGCGAAGTCTTGCTGGGCGCCTCTTCGGTGGTAGGACAGTCATTACTTCGTTTCTATTTGAAGATCTCATGTTTCCTGAAGAGGAGGAAGAAGTGGATGCTGAGAACCACGGTGCACAGGAGAGTGAAGAGCGTCTGAAGATTGAGGCCACTCCCGGAGCGGCAGTCAACTCATCCGCTGAGCATGACAACAACGAAAGTACCGTCGATGGGCTTGACTGATGACTATTCAGAAGGATCTTGCATGCCTGTACTTGGGATGGGTCGAAACGTCAGTTAAGACCAATAAAGAAGAATATGCGTCGTTATAGTAACCGAACAAGTCCTCTGTGTTCCGTGTGATACGCACGGCAACTCTTGTTGATTGATGATCATTCTGTATGACCTTGTGTACGACAACGCTCCTTTTTTCATTCTTCTTATTCTTATCATGCAACACGCATCGTAGCCACAGCTCTGTGAGCCACATCGTCGAGGGTGAGGCACAGCACGGAGCCGCGACCGAGGTGTCCCGTGCTCCGACTACTCAATCAGTTTTTGTTTCGTTTGTTAGATCTCACCTATTCACCATAATGATGTTTCCATCTCGTCGTTATCTCTTGGCCGGTGGAACCATTCCACTCCGTTGCAGGTACACCATTATTCTTCGTTCGCCACATTCCGGTGTGCCAGCGGGAGGACGCGCACACGCTGAGATCAAGACATCTGCTCGGCAATCTCGAAATCGGAATCGCCGTAAACGCGCGTCGGAAGATTCCCTCGCGCCGACAAAAGCCTCAGAACTGACACACGAAGACCGCCGTGGTGCGTTGTTTGTTTCCAACTCTCCCACAGTTTCACCAATGGTTGTCGCTCCTCCAGATTCCACGATGACATCAACACCGCCGCAAAAAGGCACAGCTCCCATGGGATCCGTAGCACAAATGCATGACCTACTACAGCAAGAATCGGTTGCTGGGCGCGCATCTGGTGCCCCTGCCTTTGCTGAAGTCGAACGCATCGAACGACGTCGAAGTAAGCCTTCCGTCTTTGATGCGGAGATGCATGTTGGTATCACAGAACGTCTTTTTCCTGAAATACGCCGTCTGGATGCGCTACATGAGCTGCATTATGGTGATTCCGTGGCACGTGAAATTGATGCCACCGTCTACTTTGAGAATCGCTCGATCTCATCTAACGGTGTTGAGTCACTGGGGAAAACACACGATACGTCAGACGGAGCCGCACCTTTGCTGAGTACCGGCGAGACGGATGATGCTCCACTGCTTGAGTTTTCACTGGATGATGACCGTTTTGCTGCATTCGAGGCTGAAAGTGCTGTGACGACGGAAACGGTGATAGCAGGCCCGGAAGGGATGAAAGCATCTCAAGGAACATCTGCTTTGACTGACTTATCTGTCAAGTCTGTTGACGGAGAAGCTGGAGAGGATGTGGAGGATGATGTACTTCCTCTGGTCAACCCTCACGGCTGCGGAACGCCATGGTTCGTTCCAATCAGCGGTGAAGTACATCTCCCAGCATTAGATCCTCACGATTGCGTCACCTTGCTAGACTACCTCCTCTATCTCCGACGTCAACGAAGGGATGACCTTCCTGCCGGACTTCGTGCATCCATCGCGGCTGCCGTAGGTGAGTCTGGGAAGGACCCTGAGCCATCTCCAAGTTCCAAAGGCAAAAAACCTGCTCAGCCTCTTCAGTGGGCACAAGTGATGTCCTACCTCGCCACTGCACCAGCTGCCGTTCTTGGCTTCACGGAGTCTCTTCACCCTCGTGGTGCGTATCGAAGTTCAGGCTGGGTATTCGTTTTGTACACGGAAAACGTCTCGCTGCAGAACGCAATTGGTCACTTGGCCGCCCTCTTTGAGCTGCCGCAAAAGGTCTTCCACACACGAACCAATGCCAGCAAGATGTCGTGTGCGGCTCAGCTGTGTGTGCTTGAGCCCAACTGCCTTGGCAAGGAGCATCTGCTTCTTCTCAACACGATGCGCCATCCTGGGTTCGTCCTCCGAGTTGGAATGATTCGCGAAGTTCCTGAGGACAAGAAGATGGAGGAGGTTGTGGGTGACCTGGCTCGCTGGCAGCCGCTCTATCGCACGGAGATGCTTCTACGACGTGTGAGCGGTAGTAGCATCAAGGAGATTGAGCATCGACTGAAGTGTGTGCGTGATGTTGGGTCCATCTTCTTCTGTGCCAACCGAGAGGCATCCTTGGCTCGTGCCGCAACGGATCTGTTTCACGGTTACTACAAATCGGCCCTTCTCAACGCACTTCACCGGCCTAAGCCGCCCTTGGCGATGCGTCACTTTCTTCTTCGTCCAAATGTCATCACCGCCTCGCGAGCCCGACGTGCGGTCACTGACTCCACTATTCGCCAAGTGCTCAAAGTCTTCCTTCAGACAAACGGAAACTGGAAAACTACGGTGCAGCGTGTGCCGTATCCGTGGCGCCGTCGATGGTTGTCGGCGCTGCGGTCCAGTGTGTGGAATGCCATGGCCTCCAAGCGCATCAAGGAGGGCGGACGAGAGGTGCTCATTGGCGATGTGGTGCTTCGACCAGAGTACCGTTCGGATGCCAACCACAGGTTGCTATCAAGTGTGAAGGAAGAGCACCTCAAGCTGGTGGAGACTGCAGAGGAAGCACGCATGGTGACGCTAGAGGATGTCTTTATTCCATTCCTTCGTGGCATTCACCCAACGAATCTCTTCGCTCCTGAATCATCTTCGCATCCGATTCAGACGAGGTCGAGCATGACCGCCATGCTTCAATCGATGCATGCGATGGACTTGCTGACAGGACTCTCGCCTGAGATGCGTGATTTGCTGGATGTTCGATCCTCCAAGTCACCCATGGTCTTTCGACGCTTGCTCATGCGGCCGTTGCACTTGGAGTATGACATCTTGGAAGATAAGGCGCCGTGGAAGTCGACCCACTTCGATGCTGCACGCATTCTGCGCAACGACCGCTGGGAGCATGCGGCATCTGCATCGACCTCATCAACACCATGCGGTACATCCTCACTTGTCGCTCAGAGCGAGGTCCTGGAGCGCACCTCTATTGGAGCTCAGCTGTCGAGGGGAGTGTTGGCAGAGGAGTTCTTCCGTCTTCCTTCCCGAGAAGACTATGCTGTGCTGGGACAATCCAAGCGAAATCTTCATGGCAATCTCTCCCCCTCTGAGCCACTGACCCCAGATGGCGAAATGGGAGAACGGCTGTACACCGTCCACCTTAGAGCCGTAGTGAGAAACAGTGTTGCAGGGTTGAATCAAATTCTTCGTGAGTACTTTGTGTTGGGAGGAATTGAGCAAGAGTCTGACAGCGCTCTTCAGCACAAGGTACACCGTGTTCGACGGGAGTTGGACCCTGAGACGTCACTCCTCACCGCCCCGTCCTACTGCACTGCGTGTTACTGCCACGACCACGACAACGTGGACGCCTGTGCGGAATACCGATTCAAGCAAGGTCGAATTAACGGGGCGCGATTGCGTGAGGAATCCCTCTATGCGTCACTTGATGTGACGGCAGAGAATCAAGCTAGTGGAAAAGGGGTGGACACTTCTGCTCCAGCATTGGCTGATGGGAGTGCAGAGGTTGCCGTACAGCCTTCAGAGCTCAGACTGCAGCTGACGTTGGCCTTACGGCGCGCGAATGCGGAGTCCAAATGGGGTGTGCATCTCACGAATCGACTGCATCTTACAGGCCTCGAGTCCCTGGATGTTCTGGATGTACGGGGATCGAGTGTGTCAATTCAGGCACCATCTTGTGATGAGGAGTTAGCTCCCGTCATGACTCAAATGAATGCCCTTCGATCACACGTGGAGATGCTCTGTACAACAAACCAGACAGATCCATCCTTGCCCGTCAGCCCACTGGACTCTCTCTCATCTCTGCTTGCCACATTGTGTGATAACAAGGCTGATGAGGCCCGTGCGCGGCTTCAAGGAGCCGTTCAGATTCTGAACAACGGAGCAGAGAAGGCGTTGCTTGAGTTTCATTCACCATCGTCGTGGTCATCACTCGTGGAGAAGGGAAACACGCCGTGGAGACGATGCAAGTGGACACTTTCTGCAGTGAATACGGAACGTGTGCAGGATAAAAAGGGCGTTGCGGCAGCTTTTGTTCGCCTTTCCAAGGAACGCCAAGTTAAACTTCTATTCGAGATGGTCCTTCATGAAGATCTTCCGAAGCCTGCATCTTTATCCAACGATAACTCCAATTTGGTGTCATCGGTTCCATCTACACCAGCATTGGACTTTGTTCCGTATCATGCAAATCGGAAACTGGCAAAAGCGCACGCCGAGCTGATTGCTCAATGTTCTGCCGATGCACGCAAATGGCTGCGAGAGCTTCCAACGAATCTTACCATGGTTCTGACCAAGGCAGTCACTCACTACACACCATCGACGTCCTGGGGCATTCAAGTATGTGCTACCGACATGACCCTTACTAACTTTTCCATCATGCTGTCCGAATACCGCAAAACGGTGTCACCAACATCAGAGATAGCTACGGTGTACTCCATCTCTCCGGAGAGTTGCTTCCCACGCACAGGTACGAATACGTGGATGACCGATGCCGTCATTGGTGAATTGCCGCGTATGATGGAAGTTCTGAATCACCTTTACAATGTGCGGAGTATCAATGGTCGACGGGTCTTCACAAAAGATGATGCAGTACAGGCAATTCGTCGCTTTGAGGATCAGGTTGGTCAAAGTGGCCTCCAGGAGAACGAGCAGGGTAGGATCAATCTCCCGATAACTTTACAGCTGAGCCCTGAGACTTATGGTCTTCTACAACGTGCAACAGCGGATGGTGTTGCTGCCTCGTCTTTACCTGCCCCTGCTGCTGGCACACAGCCTACAAACTGCACACAAGAAGCAGCCGCATCTGGAAAAGAGGATAGTACGTCACATCCCGCAGTTTTCGCCCCTGATCAACAGAAGCTCCTCACCGAAGCACAACAGCTCAGCCAAGTGGTCACCATCGCAATCAATCGCCGGATTGTCAATGAGCGGACAGCAGGAAAGTGGGGTGTTCAGGTGGAAGCACGTACACGACGGCTGAAGCATCTTCAGCACAATCACTCCTTCTCGATGCAGGTCTTTGCCTCGAAACGGTCGCAGGTGGTACGCATTTCAGATGCCCTGAAGCACGTGTCGGAGGAGAAGCGTGATAAAGCATCGGCTGAAGGGGAAAATGCGGGAACCTTCTTTTCCAACTACGTCTATTGTATTGAGGCCGTTAACAGTGATTCTATAAGCGACTATACGGAGCTGAAGTCCGCGTTGAATCGAGCTGCACTTCCAACGAGTGCGGGAGGCTCATCCATCCATGGTGAGGCATCCACTGTGACTCCGGAATCTGTTACCTTGCGTGTTCGTCAGTACGCCCTGGCGCGTCTGGCAATTGTCGTCCGACGTGGAGGCCCCGGAGAAGTCAGCGCGTTGTCTCCCGTTGGGCTCAATGTGAATCAGCACCTGTGTGTTCGTGCCATCACCCCTGACAGCCCCATGGCAAAATCAGTGGAACTAGCCACTGGTGCACATTGTTCGCTGAGGTGTTTTCTCCGTGATGAGCCAAAAGATGAGGATGGCCGTCGCGTGACGGTTGATTGCCTCCCACGAAATGTCCTTGACGCCTTTATTGACTGCTTTCCGTCCATGGAGGATCGTCTTCAGACGAACGCGAAGACAGGTTCCAGAAAAGCACGACCTGGAACGTCCAAGTGGAAGTACCAGCTTGACGAAGATGCGATGGGAGGAGGTGCCGAGGCTAGTGTATCTTCGATGGAAGAGCAGCACAGCCATTTTGAGCGCCAGGCTTCAGATTTCATCGGCGACTGTGGAATTCACTCCATGATCGATGCGGTGCCTTTTCTGCAAGTGATGTACATGCTGGAATTCTATCATCGCTTTCATTCAGTCTCCCACCCAGATGGTGGGTCCAAGGTGGCTCCAACGATGGAGGATGAGGATGAGCTCGTGCAGAAGCTTGCGCGCGTACATCGCCAGGTGCAGTGGAGAGTGACATATGCTAGCCGAAGCGGCATTACGCTACGCTCTCCCTCGGACCTGGCAAAGGTCTTCGCCCCCGGCGTGGCGGAAGAAACGGTGTACATACAGCAGTGTGTGGATGAGTAGCACATGGCAACACTTTTGAGAGGGCCCATGTTTCAGCTAACGTGCATCCTGTGTACGGGTAACAATAATTCCTGCATGTCGCTGATATCCCTAGAAGTATAGTTAATCTCCTCTTGAGCACAGATTATGATATACAACACTCGCCTTTGACCTTTCTGATCTCCACTTTTGTAGCTCATTCGACGTGATCTCGCGGTTCACCATCCTTTGGCCGCGGTCTATTTGTATCTGTCGTGTAGGCACAACTACTTTTTTGTACCTAGCGCTTGACGCTACACCAACCCATTTATACCCCCCACACAAGAACCTTCTAGGAAAGAAGAATGCAAACCAACGCCCCACTGAACCCTGAGCGGGAGGCGCTGATGGCTGAGGCCATTCAGAAAACTCTGGAGAGGAATGCCTTCGATGCGCGTGTCAAGAAGGTTCAGTCCAACATCAATGAGGCTAAAAAAGACCTCCAGGTAATTGAGGACCAAACCACAGCACTGATGAGCGTGGGACACTACGTAGGAGAAGTCCTTAAGCGGATTGACGAGGAGCGATTTGTCGTGAAGAGTATCAGTGGTACACGTCACGCAGTGGGCTACAAAAAGAGCATCGATCCCGCTCGGTTGAAGCTCGGTGCACGAGTAGCATTGGAGATCACCACGTTGACGATCGTGAAGGTCCTTCCCCGTGAAGTCGATCCTAGGGTGTACAGCATGCAGTACATGGGTGATGAGCAGAGCATTTCTTTTCAGGACATTGGCGGTCTGCAGGAACAGATGCGTCAGATGCGTGAGGTCATTGAGCTTCCCCTCACAAACCCAGAGCTCTTTCAACGTGTGGGTATCACTGCCCCGAAGGGTGTGCTCCTGTACGGACCTCCTGGAACAGGGAAGACACTGTTGGCCAAGGCCATCGCGTCCAATGTGGATGCCTCCTTTCTCAAGATGGTGGCCTCCTCCATCGTGGATAAGTACATTGGTGAGTCTGCGCGTGTAGTGAGGGAGATCTTTTCATACGCCCGTGAACATGAGCCTTGCATCATCTTCATTGATGAGGTTGATGCTATTGGTGGAAAGCGTATTGAAGGTAACTCCTCCGATCGAGAGATTCAGCGTACGCTGATGGAGATCCTCAACCAAATGGATGGCTTCGACAAGCTGGGGAAGGTGAAGGTCATCATGGCAACCAACCGTCCCGATACCCTCGATCCGGCTCTCATGCGTCCTGGCCGTCTAGACCGCAAGATTGAGATTGGCTTGCCCAACGATGCTGGACGCATGGATATTCTTCGTATTCACGCGTCCAAGATCACCAAGCAAGGCGATGTGGACTTTGATAGCGTTGTAAAGCTCTCCGAAGGTTTCAACGGCGCGGATTTGAGGAATGTGTGTACCGAGGCAGGCATGTTTGCAATTCGTGCAGGCCGTGATTATGTGATTGGAGAGGATTTCAACAAGGCCGTCCGGAAGGTTGGCGATATGAAGCGGCTGGAGGGCACGGCACATCAGTATTCAGACCAGTAATCAACGTCCAAAAGCGTTTCCAGCTTGCCCACATCTGGACTCCACGGCGGCATATTACGCGACATAGCTTGTCGTCATGTTTTTCCTGAGATGACGTGGTCTGGGAGGGAAACTGCAGCATTGTACCTCCATCTCCCAGCTGTGTCGTTGCTCATGATGCAAAACAATCATTGGTAGTGGTTGGGAGGTCCATGACCTAGTGATGGGATAGAGTAAATGGTGTTTTTGTTTGTAATCATATCGCTTTCCTCTTACATGCGCAATTGCTCAAAGACTAGGACTAGGACGTTGATCTATATGGAACCCAAGATAGGCTACTTATTTCATTGATTTTTTGTCCATCCAATCACGAGCCATTTCTTGTTCGACCATTTTTCATGGCTTGCTGGGATGGATACCACCACCAACTGCATGTGTGTGCGGTCAGTCTTGTGCTCTTGCTGATTGCTATAGTGGATGGGGCTACCTACTCTCAAGATGTGGCGTACTCCTTACGAGCGCAGAGCTCCTTCTCACGAAGTTATACAGCGGATAGCCACAGCACCGACAACCCTTGCGAGAAGCTTTCCATTCTTCATGAAATTCCTCTGCAGTCGATGATGTTCTTCTACACAGTCATCAACGAAGTTCCCTTTTTCATGAACACCGGTGGACAGATTGTGGTTACGCTGCCATCTCAAGTTGAGTACAATGCGGTACTCCTTCAATCTTACGTGAAGACCTTCATGCTTGCATTCCCGACGAGTATTGTCGAGGACAATGCACTTCAGAAGACGCCGGACAACGATGGAAATGCGACCAGGGAAGTTGTGATGGATAACTCCCCCAGCTCATCGCCAAATCCATCCGTGATGCCAACACCACAAGAGAATGACGACAATACTCAACATATTGGCACTTCGGTGGCAGACACGTCTAGCAGTAGCTTTTCCAGTAGCAGCGGTGATACCATCTTGAACCGATACACAACATTCTTCTACTTTAATCGGCCGAGACTAAGCTGCCTCTACAATGCCCCACCGATCATGAAGTCACTTGGATTACTACCAGCTGGTACCTTCGATTCCCCGATCCCGATGGCAATCCTAAACAAGAGCGCCATCGTCAGCAACGCCACTTTCATGCAAGGATGCTCGTCTCATATTCCACCGGAGCAGCAGCTCATGCCTCCCTCCACGGATGTACTGCTCACCCGTAGCTACATGGAGATGGAGCTTGACTTACAGCTGAAAATCTTCCAGTATGATGTATGGGAAGCCATGACGAGCAATGCGCCGCGTTATTCAGCCCAGCCGAGTGGGTCCATGTCGAGTTCACCTGATACAGTAGACGGCCTCATTGAGGAGAACACCCATTATGGGACGTACAACCTCAATCGTGATCCAGCGAAGGTGTGCTCCGCCCCGGCAGTCTACTCCATGGATCTGAGCCCTCTGTACCGAGTCTCCACGAGGGGAGATAGCAACACCTTAGGCTCCAACGCTGTTGGTCCGAACGTCAATATCACACATCTTTATCCTCCCGCGTTGTTTGTGGCCGTGCTGGTGCAGTGTTCTTCGCAGCCTGTGGCAGTGGATGTGCGGGTTGTCTTCTCCAACCCAAGCGGTCTTGGTAGTGCAGAGTTCCATCTGGCGTCGATGCTCTACTTTGTCTCCTTGGCAGCGTACATTTTGTTTGCCATACTATTTTTGTTTGCCATCATACCGTGCTGGAGAATCTCCTTCACCTCGCCTCCAGCAAAGGACTCGGCCCCCACTTCCGATGACCGCAGCTCCACCACAGGAAGGAAAGGGGCCTCCACACCAAAACGTTCTGCTTCGAATGGCCGTCGCAGTAGTGGTCGCAGAAGTGGACGACGGCGACATGCACAGCGGTCGCAATCCATGTCAGACGCCAAGAAAAACTCGTCGGTACGCTACCGTTCGCAGAACTCCAGTCGAGATTCCCCACGAGAGGAGTTGGAGGCGGATGCTGATGATGCTCATCTTGCCATGCCACGGTCCTCTCACCGGCACACACCGAAAACACCCTCAGATATACAGCATGCAGTTGAACTGGAGAAGCGCGGAAAGCAACCATCTCCTGGAGGCAGATCGTACTCTGCACCTCCATCTACTAGACGCACAACCTTGACTTCCGATTGTACGAGCAGTGGTAGCGATAGTGATGTATCGTCAAACTATCGTCGTCGGCCCACAGATGGATCCAACGTGGGGGAGATGGATGAATCCGTCGCGCGCAACATTTTTCCGCTCTTCTACACGGCCGTAACCCGATGGTGGAATCCAGAGAACGTCGTCATCTTTGTGTACCCGTCACTGCAATGGATGCTATTGTCGGTGATGCCCTTCAAAATCATTGTGCTGGTGCTACGAGCTGCCATGTTCTTTTACTTGTCCAGAGACGCTGACACAGGGTTTGCCTATGGCCTCCCTACGGCTGCGGTGGTGCTGATGATCTACACCAGCACCTTTGGCTTTGTGATGGAACTGCTGGTAGGAATGGGTTGGGGAATGGCGTTCAAGACACTTTCGACTTACAAGATCGTGCTTGTGGCTATCAGCACCACAGCCATGTTTATTCTCAACGTACTCTCCAGTACGTGTGGAGAGGGAACAATCAGCCGAATCTTCATCTTCGTCATCAACCCAGCCATCAGCTCTCAGGTAGGTCCTCGTTGTGTCTCCTTGAACATCGCACGCGGGGCATTGCTGCTCTTCTTCTACATTCACAACGTCATTCAGATGATTCTCACTGTACGCGCACTGGCGACCCATGCCACCAACCCCGCGCCGTCGGCAGAAATTCGTACCTCCCCGCTGGGCTATGATAAGCTCTTCTTGCGCCACGTTGCTCTCCCAACCGATGGGCAAGAGTCAGAGACTTTACGATTGCAGCGCACGGATTCCGACTATAGCAACATTGACGGCCAGGCGGATACTCAACGAAGCCGCAGCCGGCGCGAGAGGGCAGATCTGGATGACCCCCGCTCGGGCTCCCGAGCATCGGCAAAGAAGGCTACAACATCAGCAGACAAGTATCTCGATCCATCTTCGCCAGAATATGCCACACACACACGGCACGAGCGTGCATCCACGGCGTCCAAATTCTCAGCCGACGAGATTCAAATCGTCATCATGGACCTACACCTGCGCTACCACGGTCTACGTTTCGCCTTTGCCGGGCTGCCTCTTCTGATGTTGTTCTACTTCACCTTGGCCTTGACCATGTACGAAGTGCAGGACTACTATATGGAAGTTGCCTTCATGGAGCTCTTACAACTCTACTTCTTCTCGCTGCTCCTACTGTTCTTCAGAAAGGAAGCGTTCTACTGCTGAGGAGCATTGAGACAGAAACGCCAACAGCCTTCTTCATGGTGAGGGGCTTTGCGGAACTTGTTGCAAACAAAAATCTCAGCACTGATAGTCATGAAAGAAAGGGTCCATTTATACATGTCTCTGTTGTTGCCTGCATCTCCTTTCCATTCTGTTGTGATATCCTTTCATCAAAGATCATACTCATCAAATAGCGTCAACATGAAGCTACTGAAGTTTGTGAATGGCGACGCGCCGCAGACCCTCTCTGGAGTACAGCTCAAGAAGAACACCCTCACCATCACCAACAGCAGCAACCGTTCAGCAAACAAGGGATGGGAGCTGAAGAACGTCGATGGAAAAGATGGTGCCGCTTCACATGTTGGAAACTACTGGCTCCTCGACGACGACAACAAGCCAATCTGTCTCCTCAACGATATCATCCTCGCAATCCCACCCACTCCATCTTCCTCAACGACATTCCGTACCAATGTGGGCGAGCCAAAGGGCATCTTAGCCAAGGATGTGGCGGAGGTAAGCTTGAAGAGCAAGATGGGTCAACGTCTGGAACGTACACGAGCGGAGTATGGCTACACCTACAAGACGGCGGCTAAGACGGCACGTGATATGATGGATGCGGAAGTCATTCAAAACCGTCGCCAGGAGAAGATGAAGCGCCAGCGCGACGAGGTGGTGGATGCCATTGAAAAAGGCACCGCACTCCCTGGCGTCAAGGTGGAGGGCGAAACCACCAAGCGCACCAACAAGCGCTCAAAGAAGTAGTTATGGAGGTGATGTTGTGCAGAGATGTGGCTCTATGCTTTGTGCATCCAGGGAATACTTGCTCTACGGCAGTTGTGTTCGATGAGAGATGATGCCGGAGAAACAGTGGCGCTCATACGCATAATTCTGAAGTAATGCCGAATAATTCATCGAAGTCTGCAACAACTGGCATACTGCCTTTTGTGCGCACGGTAATGTTGTTTGGAGGGATACCATCGGTCGCTCCGCACTGAGCGCAGCAACAACTGAGTGAAGAACTGCAAAAAAAAAGTCTTCTTGGTATGCACATTATTCATCTTCTTTCTATTTGAATAATCTCGTTCTCTGTTCGTGGTGTAGCCCGTTTCGATTGCGAATAAGTTCGTGTTGTGTGAAGGCAGAGACATCCATCCACATGCATGCCATCCTTTATTGAACCTCATCATATTCCATTTCCGTATGAACCCTACGCCCTTCAATGCGATGCAGTCAATCGCATACGCACATTCTTGGAAACAGACACAGAAAGTCTTCACCGGGGTGAAAGCGCCCGTGTGATGGTGTTGGAGTCTCCAACAGGTACTGGGAAATCACACATGCTGCTGAGTGGGGTACTCTCTCATGTGTACTCAACAGATACGAGTGAGGGTGAGCAGCTTCCACTCACTGACCCACAGCAGGCAGCCACTACCACTGCTGAGAAACTGCTCCAAGAATCACGCATTCAAGAAGAAGTGCGCCGACTAACAGAAGAACGACGTGAGCGTGTGCGAATACTTCGACGTCAAGCACGTGCGCTTCGCCGCTCTACTTACATGTCTGCCACACAATCCGCAACCGGCACATCGGTACCTGATGGACTTGGAGAGGTGGAGATGGCTTTTGACGAGCACGTGACAACAATTCTCAGTGATGCCAATGCTCCAACCGGATACATGAGTAGCTCAAGCAGTACCTCATCCAGTTCGTCATCCCAAAATCACTCAGATGATGACGAGGATAACGTAGAGGCCTCGTTGGCCTCGCGTATTCCGCTCCGAAAACCGAAGATTTACCTCGCTAGCCGAACACACACACAACTCCAACAACTGATGGATGATCTCGGCAGTACAGAGTACGCCCTGAGACCACAGAAGCTCCGCAACGCATCTTCACATGATGGAAGCTCCCATCGAATCTTTGCCGTACATATGGCTGGACGTCAGCATCTCTGCATCAATGCGCGTGTCCGTGCTGCTGCTAGTTCAGACGGCATGGCTCTGAATGAGTTGTGCGTCGAAGCAATGCAGTATGAACGCAGCAGCACCGGACGGTCAGCGAGGAGAAGAGCTCGTCGAGATGCCGTTTCTGGACTCTCTTCCCTTGCGACGGCTCGTGGCGGCACTGTGGATTTGGAAGATCTTGGTGATGGAGCAGATCCGGATGCGTTGGGATGTCGCTACTGCGCCAAGGAGAAGCTCCGAGCTATGCTTGACTACATTCGTCATCGCCGTACATCAACTCAGGGTACGTCAGGAGGGTGCTCTGTGGATCCACGTGTCCCAGGAGTGAAGGGCCCTAGGAGTGACTTTTGTGATGCTCAGCGGGACTTCTTAACGTTGGAGGAGATGAAGGAGTTGGGCACCTCGCTACAGGCGTGTCCCTACCTAACAAGTCGTTTGCTGACGCGGATGGCAGATGTGGTGCTTGTCCCCTATGGATTTCTTGTAGATGAGGATCAACGTAATGTACTGCTAGGAGGCGCGGCGACCAACCCGGCCACGCTGGAAGACATGGCGACCTTGGAAAATCAGGTGCGTCTCCATGGAGGTTCATTGATTGCAGATGATCGTTCACCATGCTCTACTGGAACGATTCTCTTTCGACGGCGGGCACAAGTGGCTGCACTCCGGGCACAGCATTTGGAAGCCAAAACAAAACAGAAATCCCGTAAACAGCACTCCAATCCATGGGCAGCAACCGTTCACGAGGCACTACCTAACTTTTGTGGAGACTATGTCGTGATGGATGAAGCCCACAATGTTGCTGACTTGTGCCGATCGGTGAGTACTTCAGCACTACCGCTATCTGAGTTGATGGGCGTACGACACCTGTTGGACCTGTATCTCCGCACATACGGATCACGACTCTTGACAAAGAATAAGCAACGCCTACGAGAGCTCATTCTATTTTTCAAGAAGTTCATGGATTACGTACAACAGCTGGATGGGTTTGGCGACTCTGAGGGGATGAAGACACCTGACAATTCTGTGACCCCACCGTCAGTGGTGAAATCTGTTCACGACGTGGTGTTTGATGCTGGCGTGGATCATGTTGATGTCTTCCATCTGGTTGCCTTTCTCTCGGATTCACGTCTATCCGTCAAGGTTCGTGGACTGATCCAACGAGCACTGCTACTGGAAGACGAGGCGAAGACGTGCCGTGAGGCAGAACTTCGCAGCACAACGGCATCACAGCAGTTGAACCGCGCACGCATGGCACACCGAAACAAAGACCACCTACACGGTCCATCTCCGCTAGGTAGTGATACCCCATCTCCCCCAGATGTGAAGGCTTCGACGGGAGGTGTTCATGCGTGGCTTGATGTCCTAGTACCCAATCCAAGCCTTTCATCTCGCGATTTTGCACAGCGGTGCGGCCGATGGTGTTCACGGGCAATGCAGCGAGTCGAACGATTTCTTCGGTGGCTTGCCGACTCCAACGACAGCTCACGTTTCCTTGTGGAGCGGAGTGACGGCGTCACTTCCATCAAACTACTGCAACTTAATCCAGGACTACATACGCTGTATCCACTACTTCGCAGTGTAGAAGCGGTAATACTCGCTGGTGGTACCATGACGCCGATCGCCCTCACCTGCTCGCCTCTTCTTCCACTCTGCAAACCGTCCTCCAACACAACCGTGGACGAGGTGCTGGTTGTGACGGAACCCCACGTGGTTCCGTCATCATCGATACGCCTGTGGCCCTTGGCTACTGGACCAAGTGGTCTACGCTTTGACTTCACACGCAAAGTCTTGTCACGTCAAGATAGTCAGGAGGTTCAGTTTCGTGAGTTAGCCGTCACACTCCTCAATCTATCGCGCGTTCTACCCCCCGAAGGTGTTGTGGTGTTCTTCCCAAGCCACAACATGGAACAGGCGTTCTCGGACTACTTGGTAAGAAGTGGCTACTATGAACAAATTGACGAAGTGAAACACATATTTCGAGAGCGCGGAACGACGGCAGTGCCTGCTGCTGCTACCTCTGTCAGCTCAACCTCCGTAGTGGACGATGGTCTCTCGACTGCTGAACGCGTGAGCATCATATTTGCAGCATACTCGGCTTGGATTAGACGCGAATCACCACGCGAAGAGGGCGTGCGAGCAACAACAACTTTCCGTGGAGCGATGCTATTCGCCGTGATGGGGGGTCGTCTTTCTGAAGGTATCAACTTCATGAACGAGTTGGGACGTGCTGTCGTGGTCGTTGGTCTCCCATACGCCAATCCCGGTGACGTGGAGCTTCGGCTGTTTCTGGAGCAGGTGGCCCAGACCAAGAGATCTTCTGAGTCCGGCTCGTCGTTGGGTCCATCTCATGACCTTCTCACTTCACAGAAGGCATCCTCACCTCACGTTTTTGATCTGTACACCGACCTATGCATGCGCACAGTGAATCAGTGTATTGGGCGGTGTATTCGCCATGCGCATGACTACGCTGTCATAATCCTCGTTGACGGGCGATACGCTGATCGGCCAGCGATTCGTCAGGGAATCTCAAGCTGGCTACAACCCTCTTTCGCTGCTGGGGAAACCACCTTTGGAGACTGCTTTCGTGGGGTACGTGAATTCTTTCAATCTCACAGAAGTGCGTAGCGTGATACATCTTTTCACGCCTCATCTACGCTAAAAGACACACGTGCTTGGAATAGAACTGCAAAAGCAGCCTACACTGTTGTGGTTTGTCCTCACAAGATGTTCTGCAATGTTTCCACACTCTGTTTATATCTTGTTATACTGTATAGATTTCTGCGTCAGTACGCTACACACACAAGAGTAAGCATCAAGTATCCATATGGCTCCCAAGAAGCAAGGAAAGCAGCCCGGCGCAAAGCTCATCAACAATGACTCTCTTCTCGCCACGGATGCGGAGAAGCATTCCACTTCAATGAGCCTTTACGGTGACTCTGCTGCTCGCATATCTAGTAACGTGAGTGGCATTCATGATTCCATTCGCCAGCGGGCCTACGAGGCCATCTTTCGTAGCGTCAAGGGAAAGACAGTGCTTCATCTTGGATGCGGCTTCGGTCTGTACTCCATGATTGCTGCGCGCCACCTAGCAAAGCTGGTTGTGGCAATTGACACCAGTGCCGTTGTGGATGCGGCACGTGTGGTGGCTGAGCAAAACAACCTCAGTAACATTGTATTCCTCCGTGGCCGCCTTCGTGATGTCTTGGAGCAGCTTCCGATCAAGTCCTTTGATGTTGTGTTGTGCGAGTGGATGGGCACCTTCTTGGTCAACGAGAGTATTCTTGCTGATGTGCTCTACGCTCGTGATCATCTTCTCAGTGAAGGAGGCGTTGTCTGCCCCAACCGCAGCTCCATTCACGTGGTTGGCGTGAGCGATTACAACTTCCGTGTGGATTCGGAAGACTTTTGGAGCAACGTCTACGGCTTCCAAATGGAGCCCATGAAGGAGCTGGTGCGCAAGGAAGTGGAGATGTGCCACATTCCATCATCCAACATTGCCACGGGCCTCTGCCTCACGCACACAGTGGAAGTGGAGAAGATGCCTGGTCTCACGGAGAAGGAAACCTGCGCCTATGAGGCGGCGGCGCATCAGGCGGAGAGTGACCGCCGCTCTGCCACGGAAAACCCCATCACAGCAGAGTGGGTGCCCACGAATGTGGCGCAGAAGGGCTTTGAGGCAGACTTCACCCTCGTTGCCTCACGTGATGACACTGTGCACTACATCACCTTCTACGTGGATGCGACTTTTGTTAGCTCGGCCGATACTGGAGCCAACTTCGTCTTGGGCATTCGCCCTGGTGCGGCAAATGTGTGGACAGAGGTGAGTGTGGGTCTGCGCGAGCCACTCCCTGTCAAGTGTGGCGAGAAGATCACCGGACATGTGAAGACCTTCACTCCCAATGAAAAGAACGGAAAGGTTACCATTGTGCAGCTGACTGCCAAGACAGAGGGATGTGTGGCTCCGTTGGAAACCAGTGGCGAGTACCACTACCAGTCCTACTAGTCGTCAAGTGAACTGGAGGATGATGATCGACACGTCTAAGTCCGCCTCTCTGTAAGGGCGTAAAAGGTAAATATCATGATGAAGGCTGATGCGTCCAATAAACACATACGTACGTCACTGCACAATAGCATCATGGATGCATCTGACCAATAAACAAGAAGTTATTGTCGCATCTCTTACAATGGTTGTCCTTGTGTCATCTCTCTCATTCTCTGCTTCGCCTGCTAGAAACATTGGTACGTGTACAGTGTACGCCACGTCATACATATACTATCGTGAGGATGAACTACATGTCGAGGCCAAAGGTGGCGGAAAAGATTCTCGTACAGGATATCGTTAATGGCAATCGACGAGCACTGGCCAAGGCCATCACTCTTGCGGAGAGCACCAATCCTGCTCACGGTATGCGGCTGAGCCATTTACTCCGTGATGTTCATGCTGCGGAGCGAGTGCGCCGCATTCCTCGTATCGCCCTTTCTGGTAGTCCAGGAGCTGGAAAGTCAAGTCTGTTGGAGTCTTTGGGCTACTTTTTGTGTGAAACCAAGGGTCTCAAGGTTGGTGTGCTTGCTGTGGATCCTACCTCCACTATCACCAACGGAAGCATCTTGGGTGACAAGACACGCATGGAGAAGCTCTCCACCCACGCCAACTCCTTCATTCGCCCCTCTCCTTCTGGAGGCCACCTTGGTGGCGTCACGGCACGTGCGTGGGAGGTTCTCGAGGTGCTGGAGGCCGCCAGCTTTGATGTCATTTTTGTTGAAACCGTAGGTGTTGGCCAGAGTGAGACGCAATGTAAGGACCTCACTGACATGATGGTGTTGCTCGTGCCGCCGGCGAGCGGTGATGAGCTTCAGGGCATCAAGAAGGGAATCGTGGAGGTGGCGGACATGGTGGTAGTGACCAAGAATGATGGCCCCCGTTCTCTTCTGGCCCAGCAAACGAAGGCGGCTTACTCAAGGGCAGTGATGTACACGGAGTTAGAGCAAGGCTTCGAGAAGCCTGTGATTGCCGTGTCCGCCCAGGAGGGAACCAATATTCCCGAGTTGTGGGATTCCATCATGTCAATGTGGGGTGGTCGGAAAGAGAAGGGCGTGATTGATGAGCTGCGCCGTGCGCAGTCTGCCAAGCATTTTCTCAATTACTTCGAAATGGAGCTCCTGCTGAAGGCAAAGCGCATGGCAGCAAATGAGCTGCAGAGAACCGCAAAGGCCGTGTGGGAGCACCAAATGACTCCTCGCGAGGCTGGAGATCAGATGGTGGAGCGCTGTCTCCGCCCATCGCTGGCGTCCGCTGAGGGTGCTAGCGCCAAGATTGAGTGAAGCTAATCACCACAACGTGTTTGTGTGTCGGTGGTCGTCATCTTGTCCTATCCGCTGCATCTCTCTGGAAAGATTTATTTCTTCTCACTTCTGCGTATGACCTCATTCATATACTCATTCATCACAAGTGCTCTTGTTCTTCGTGAGGATGATCGGTGATTCAACAAACTGAAGACGGATTTGACACATGTGAGCAATGAAGCTGAGTGTCTCACTTCTTCCGTTGTCCCCCTTTGTGGTTCCTATCGTTGTTTGTTTTTGTGTGAACAAGTTTGTGGGCAACTACGGATTAGGGTTGGGTGTCTCCATCACTAGCAACACCTGCTGCCGCTCCCTTTTGTCGCTATGGGAAGAGGGCGTTCTTGGTTGTAGTATGTGGTGTACTAGGGATCACTTCTCTCCCTCTCTCTGATTTGTTACACCAGCGCACAGGTAATCTATGCGTTGTACTCCGCCCCATCATTGACAAAGGGCCAGGTGCCATTCTCTGAGGAGCATTGTGTGTTTCACGATACGTTTGTGATGTTACATTTGCCATTGTTGACTTCGCACTCTCGTGACATCCCTTCTTTACCTGATATCTTAGCTGCTGAGCTTCAGGACCAGACGAAGGTAGTGGCAGCTCAATGTTCTCGCCTTGTAGGGTGTGGCTCTCCGGGGAGGACTACCGTGTCATCTCCTCCGTGAGTGATGCCTTCCACAATGTTCTGCAGCGCTCTGGATGGGCATTCGATCACGTTGCGGTGGATGTCAGTGCCTTCGCCGCTGTTGCAGGCCGTATGACCCGGGATTTGGTAGGGAACGAACGAGATGCAGAAGCAACTCGCATAATCCTTCGTCAGATTCAAGGCACGGTGTTGCGGCGCATTCAGGCTCGGAAATCACTGGCCTTTTTCGTGAGTGGAAGTGAGCCCCTGTGGCGTATTCAACGCGCTCGGCGATACCCCCCTCGTCACTATGACACACGCTTCTACCGCAGCGCTGCCTCGCCCATGTCTTTTCAATTGGAGGAGAAGCTTTGCCAGCTTGGTGGGGAACTCCGCGAGCGACCCATGGAGATGGTGGTTAGTGGACCTGGAACACCTGGTCCAGCAGCAGGAAAGCTGTCTGCCTGGATGCTTGACCTAGCCTCACGTGCAGCTATTCCCTCTCAGCTTCCATCCCGTGCAGCGTCCGTCACCACCAATGACACCGTCTGTCTCATTGGTGATGAGGATCTCCTCATGAATGCAGTCGGTTCGACACCATTTCACAATGTGACGGTCGTGACACTCAACCAAGGAGAGATGAAGTCCTTCTCCCTTCAAGACGGCATCAAGTGGCTGAGACTCGATGAAGTGAATCCAGGAGAAGCAGCAGGTGCTGCGTCAGCGTCAGGGGTGGAGAGCACCGCACGGCCAGCTAGCGGAGAAAACCTAGTGGCGCAGAAGCGCATTGCTGCTGCTCGAACGGATAGTGTTCTTTTGTACCTCATGGCACATGGCATCTCATCAACAGATCTTATCCCCCTCTCCAGTGTTGACTTTGGGCAGTTGATGGACGCGTACTTGCACCTCTCGAATTCGAGTTCAGCGAAGGAAAGTGATGATCGCTGCTTTGCTGGATATTTGATGGAGGAGCACCCTGTGACGGCTGAGGCACCGGATGTGCCGTCGCTACGCTTGCGTGCATCTGCCCTTCTACGTTTACTTCTTCGCGCCACCAACACAACCGCTGTTCCCCCAAGACGCGTACCGGCAGCGGCAAACTACCTGGAGCATCTTCTTCAGACGCACGCCATGTTCTGCGCAGGCGGTTTGACCAATCTCGAGTGGATTGAAGGAGATATTGGGGGCATCATGGACAAGAAACCGAAATTGACGGCAGATCAACTGCAATCACACCTCTCCTATCTGATTGCAACGGCCACCAAGTTTCCTGAAGCCACGACCACCTCCATGGTTGGTGGTTGTGTCGTGCCCACCTGCGGAAACCACTTTGCCCTCACGCCCTTGGAAAGCCTCCTCATGTCAGCCCCAACGCCAGAGATGATGGAACAGATTCTTCCTCTCTACTTGCGTGGGCATCGCCTTCCTGCGGGTCTGGCGAAAGAGATTTCCGAGAACACTGACGTTCGCGAGGCACTCACGAAGGTTCGAAGCGTGTTGAATGGAGTGAACCGTCTGCTCCCCGCGAACAACAGCGCGACTTCACACACTCAGGACGACAGCGCTTCTGCGCCACACGCCGCACTGACCCATCAGCCATCCCACTACTATGTCCTTCAGCCAAGCTCATCGGGGCCACCAGTGGGCTGGAGTTACCACAGCGTGAATCTTGGCCTACGCTCCAAAGCAGTCAACACCCGCTACTCCATGAACTCATCTTCTGCCTTGGCTCCACAAGTCCACTGTGATGATGGTCAGATCAAGAAGAACGTGCTCTACACGTTTTCAGCGGACGAGATGGGTCGTTGGGTAGAGTCGTCCATCGTTAATCAGGAGTCCACTTCAGAGAGTAGCCCTCCATCCACACTGTCAGTGCTCACGTGGAATGTGCAGTTCGATCGTTATAGTGGCGAAACCACACCCTTGGGACGTCCGGGCATATCATGGTGTACCCCAACGCGGTACCTCGCCCTCAACAAGGTTCTAGAGGAGTCAAAGGCGGATGTTATTGCGATGCAGGAAGTGGAGCCATCGTGGTGTGCTTTCCTGCAGCAACAACCGTGGGTGCAGGAGAACTACGCCATGACTTCCATGTCCACAGGACCAGCCATTCAACCTTGGGGTGTGCTTCTGCTAGTGCGCAAATCACTCCATGTGGTTTCATGTGTCCACGGTAACTTGCCTGCCTATTCTGGACACGCAAGTGCGATGCCGGAGGTTCAGCTTCGTCTCTCGCCGGAGGTACCTCCGCTTACTATTGGGGCTTTTCATCTCCTCGCGCCATACTCTGCGAACAACGCTAATAATCGGGAGACCCAACTGAAGGGCCTCCTCAAGCGTTTGCCCACGTATGCAGCCTCCATCCTGATGGGTGACTTCAATGACGGACCAGAGAATCAGTTCATTCCTCCCACAGAGATGGGCTACCAGGATGCGTGGACGCAGGTGCATGACAATGAGCCCGCGGAGGACGGCTACACCATTTGCGGCAAGGCCAACCCATACGCCGAGCGGATCATCGAGCCTCAATTCTACGGCCGAGCAGATCGTATTCTGTGTCACGCCAGCTTCTTGAGGCCGGTGCATGCGGAGCGTGTGGGTACCCAACCAGTGCGACGTGTACTTGGTGGTGAGGAGGCGGCACAGACGCTCAAGTTGGTTGAACGACCAGCAGAAGACATTCCGGAGTATCTCTTTCCATCGGACCACTTTGGTGTAAAGGTGGTGTACCAGGTTCTCTAGCGATGATGACGGCGAAGCTCTTCTCCACGTTGATATCCTTCCATGTGGTGGTTGAGAGATGAACCCCATCTCGTCACACTCAATCTACACATTTTGACGTAACATCTTGTTTTTTCTACTGGTTTCTGGTATTGTGGTTGTGTTGGATGACATTGTGCCAAGTGCTACTCTTTTCGCCGAAGCATCTTCTCTGATTCTTTTCTCTTTCCTGCTGGTTATAGATTTTGAGGGTACTCCGTGCAGCGATGTCCTTCCGCTACACCAATCAGCTCGTCGGGATGCTTCAGCATCGCCTTCGATTGGAGAGTGCTCATCGGCAGATTGTGCGTGAGACGTACAAGGGCTGGTGCAACGGCATTGAGGTTACATGCACGGGCTATGGTACGGTACTTGACATAAAAATGGTGGACAAGGCCAAGTGGGAACCCTTCTACCGTTGCCAGCTGTGCGTGGATGGGGATGAATCAGCAAACGTCACTGCAAACAAGAACAGCGCTCTGAATCTCCCAAAGATATCGGCTGATATCCAGGCTGCGGTGTGGAGCGCAACGGAACAGATTCGCTCTGCAAAGGAAGCGGCGCATCGTCGCTCCATGGAGCTGAATCGATCCATGCAGTCCGAAGGAAATCTCAGGCACTGGTACACACATGATGCCAACTCTGTCCAGCCACGAGCTTTTGATGGGTTAGCCAATGAGGCTGCCACACCGTGGATGCAAGCAGTACGCTTTCGCTGTGCATCTCCCGAACAGCACCTCCAGTCCAAGCCCAAAGAAGCCCCGCAGAAGCTTCCCAAGACCCAACGTCAAGGGGTGTCTGTCCTCACAGCCGCGGACTGTGATCCGCTGCAGATTCCCATTGCTTCCGTACATCCGCTCTACACAGCTAGCCTCATTCATGTTGAGGAGGCCTCCGACAAACGTTCGTGCCGCTCAGCCATTGATGGCCAGATTCTGCGTAGCGAGTACAAGCGAGAGATGCATCATGATGAGCTACTATTCTGGGAGCGTGTGGAGCAGATCCGACGCAGTCAATTAGCGTCCATCTCGGGCGGGGTAAAACGTGGATACAAGTCTTTGGAAGAGACCACGGTGCAGGACCAGACGGAGGAGAAGGTTGCGCTCCGATTCACGCAGTAAAGCATGAAGCTCTTCTTCCACGTAGGACGATCGACTGTTTGAGTCCTCGCCTTGTGGGAATAGGCGATATAAGGGTGGTAGTAGATCACCCCTTCCATCAAGCATTTTGAGATTGCCCACATATCTGGGATGATCGTTTCTTCATGAGTGAGCTCCCCCACCCCATCGATGCTCAATCAATTCATCTATTTTCCATCATTGTATTGACACTTCATTACACTAGTTCAGACGCGGAACGTTGCATAACCATGCTGGGCAGAAGCACACTGCGACTGACGGCAGTTGCCGCAACTTGTGTACCGCATAATTTCGCCTTCAGTACGGACCTCGCCTTCTACTCCCCACGCTTCACACCGTCATCTCACGTCATCAACGTGGGTATTCCCGAGGTGACCGACGCACTCGCATTGTTGAACCGCCCCAAGTCTGGTCGATGGTCCCTCGGACTATCCGGGCCATCCTCAACTGCCGTGGAGCAGAGGAAGGAGCTGTCAACGGCAATGGGCTTGCTGGATCGCGGTATTGATATTCTGGACTCCATGGGCCCCACCGCGCTACAGCAGCCTGCGATGGCAGCCTCACTGCGCTCCTTGTACGCTCTGCGCTTTGAGGTGCTTAGCTCACCAGAACATCTCCCACGAGTGGACTACGGGCGGCACATTCATGTGCAGAAGACTATTCTCCGCCAGTCAGGCCGTTTGCTCTACTACAATGACGCCTGGGATAAGACAGATATTCATCAAATCGAGGTCAGTTATGTATTGCTGGCCAACTTCGTACGAGCATATTCATCACTTCACACAATATCGTTTCGTGGAGACAGTGCTCCGGTGGCAGCACGACCTTCTACCACAAGCCCGTTGAAGTCACTCAAGAGCAAGTCGTCCGGCTCCTCCTCCAACTCTTCTACCCGCACAGCGGATGTATTTTCTTTGGCAGTGGAAGGTGCTGCATTTCCGGACGCGGTGCTTACTTTAGCTGTTGTGGTGGAGCGCGTCGATGAGCTCCTTCGTCTCTCTCACAATGCAGCGGAAGAGCACAAGAAGCTTGCTGATCTTCGTTGGTTGGAGCCCAAACTTCATCTTCTGAAGGCGTTGCTGACTATCGCCTCAACCGGCAACCTGTACCTTGCAAAAGCGCAGGTTGATAAGGCTGCGGAGATGGTCCAGCGAATGACGATGCATGAGAAGGCCATCAAAAATGTTCTGGAACCCAAGCCTTTCGAGACAGAGTTGGGCCTCTTCCTGTTGGCTCAAGCAGAGATGAACTCACGCATCTTTGACTGGTCAGGAGTGCAGAAGGGCGAAATGGATGCGGCTGTGGCCCGCAGCTTTGAAGCTGCAGCAGGATTCTACGCGCAGCCTTTGACAACCTCACTGGACGCGGATGGAATTATGACCATCAAGGATGGAAATGACAGCCATCCCTTTGAACGCCAGGCATATACCATGTGCCTCAACAGCTTTGCTGATTTCTTGCTGAACGCGCCACGTCCCGCAGCAACCAATCCGCGCGATGCCCCGGTTTTCCTTCCGAAGCAGATGTTTAACTTGTCTCCTCTCATGGTGATCAAGTCCCCCACCCCAGAGCTCATCTTCAGTGATGTGGAGGAACGTGAGGCTCTTCCATTGGACCAGTGCCGCCGTCGAACCGGGGATTGCCTCGAGCGAGCCCTTCAGCTAAACCGAGCCATGTATTCCGATCATCGTCAGAATGCACAGGCGGCGTGGACGCTGCTCTCCATGGCCTGCATGTACGCAGATACACGCGACTACCTCTACGCCACTGGACTGTTTGAGTCGGCACATAAGTGCTTCGTGGAACTCTTTGGTGAGGCCTCCATGGAGAATGCACTCTTGTTGAAGCTGCGCTATGAGTTCCTTGCTGGTGTGGGCTCCGAACAGGAGGCTAAGACGGCATCCCATGAAATTGTTCACATCCTCAAGCGGCTTGATGGCCTTCCACAGTAGGCCAGCTTGATGGCCCTTTGATGCACGCGGTGAAATCTATGTCTGTGCAGGCATATTAAAGTGTTAACGTGAGTGCGTTGCGAAGTATTCATGGTGATTGCAACACCCTAACTTAGTGAGTCATGCTATGCTGCTAGTGCTGTACCCGCCACCATCCTCCTTCATGGCACCCTTTATCCATTTTTCTTATCTTCATAGCATTTCCCTTCGAGGCGAGACACATCTCGTAGAACCACACAAGCGCCGTGGAGTTACTAGCGTTTTCAATATTGGGTGGATAGTATTGCACACAGACATACGATATCTCCGTCCGCTGACGTACTCGTACCTACTTTCTCTGCCAGTTATTCTTTTCACCGCTCTCAGAGGCCAAGTTCCCAAACCTTTTATCGTGAAGTCTGTTGATTTACGTTACGTCATTCTGATCAGATCATATGTATTTTCTGTGTACCGCAATTCGGGTAGGGTGATCGCACTACAACACAGAAGTATATACTATTGAGCTGCAGCGTACTGCTGTGGACCAAGTCTTATCATTGACTAGTTCACCAATGAACTTCAACAACGATGGCGCATTGACATCTTCCGAAGAGGATAGTACTGCTCCTCTGCACCCATCACCACACTTGACTCATGCCGAGGATGAGCGGATTGAGGAGCTCACCCACTCAGCTGTCGTCCATCACCTTCGCTCATTGTCCTCTTTACTCAGCGTTAACTCACCGAATGCGAGACGAGAGAGCTACCGGGAGCGTACAAACGGAACCGGACGCAAACGGCGCCCCGTTATCCAGTGGCACCTGCGGAAGGCCACCCTCATGCGAACGTTGGGCAGCGATGCACGCACCGCCACAGCCCCGCCGACTCATCGGCGTTATTGGCCCCTGGCTCAGGGGGCTCCAGGAAGCCCCACCTCTCACGCCAACGGCGACACTGCAACCTTCTTCACCTTGGCAAAAGACTGGTACTACACACTCATGCGGTCAAAAATGGCCCGTCGCCGTGAACGTGCCATGGCAATGGAGCTACGCCGTGCGGTCGTGGTGCCGTCGTCTGATGTGCAGTCATCCACAATGGCTGCACGGCTTCCGCCCTTGTATTCAATGATGGATTCCATTGATGGAGGAACATCAAACGAGAAATTTGAGGAGTCTCTACGGGTCGAGGCTGCCTTTCTGCGTGCAAGTGGAGGCCGTATCCGTCATGGGGCAAGCCACGCGCGAGCTGATGGATCGGTGGAGCTGGGTGAGGATCTCGATGTGGAGGACAAGTCCGCCACACTCCTTCAACGCATGTCTCAGTGGGTGGAAGGGTGCCTCCCCGCCTTTCGTCATGCATCCTTCAGTGAATTGATTCGTATTTGGTGTTTGATGGTTCTCCTCGTGGTTGGTGGAGCAATGCAGATCATCATGCTTAACTTCTGGCTTCACCAGTATCCGTCCACACGCAAACCTGGAAACTACACGACTTTTGCCGTCTCCAGCGTCGTCTTCGCAGTCTTCTTTGACGTGCTCTTGGTGCTTCATCTCATCATTGATCGCCCCTCACTGGCCTTTGTGTGGACCCGTCGTGGCGCCAGCCTTCTTGTTGCGGTGGGAACGGCAGACATGTTGGCAAGTGCTCTGACCATCTATGCCGCATCCCATACATCAGAGGTATTACAGGCCCTCTTCTCAAGCGCGGTACCCATCTTCACTGCCTTCTTTCAGAAGCACTTGCTTCATGACCCACGCCGGTACACCAATTCCTACGTGCTGACCTCCTTTGCCTTGATCGCAGCTGGAGTACTTATTGCATCTTATAGTAGTTGGCTCCCCAGCCGACGAGGAGAAGCGGAGTCTGGGCAACTCTTGTGGAGTTTTGCCTTCTTCTGTTCTGTCATTCCTAGTGTACTACAGAATGTGGTGCAAACACGGTACATGATTGCCTTTACTCATGACCCTCTCTTTGAAAAGTGGTTTGTGGAGCGCAACTGCGACTCACTGGAAACGGCATCACCCCTTGGAGATGGCGCTGCACATGACACCGAATGCTTGGCACCTGGGGATGTGGGCGAAGGAATGGGCTTACTTGACGGCGCGCGAACAACTTCCGTTGCCTATGGCAGTTGTGGGAACGTACAACAGCGCACGAGGAAGCCTTCAGACGAATGCTTCTCTCATCCTGCCTTTCCAACGTGGACCGGAGGTGGTGAGCGTGATGCCGTCAATTCCTTCGTCATTGTGGACGACGACGCCAATGAATCAAGTGTGAGTATCTGCAGCGACAACGGCCATCTTCGGGTTGAGTATGGCCTTGCCCAAGGCTCCGACCTCACTGTGAAGCTAGTCCTTCTCGCAGCGGACACCACAATTCAAGCCGTGGAGGCTCTTCTTCTTCTCCCCATGGATGCGTTGCCCTACTGGGGAACGAGCACTTCTGTTTCTGAGGCCGTTGGCAACTTCCATGATGGTATGCATTGCCTCGCCACCTGCCCCAACAACTTGTTGTACGGTCTCATGTACTGTCTGGGATTTATCTTCACCTATGTTGGGGCAGCCTACCTGGATCAGGTCAATGTAACACTGTGCTCAATGGTAAGTCAGCTTGCCGCTCCATGTACAGCGCTGCTCCTCCTAATCTACCCTTCCCTCAATCTTAGTGATGATTACTCACCCTGGTACGTGAGTGTCTGCGCGGTTGTACTCCTCACAACTGGGGCGTTGGTGTACACCGTGTGGGATCAGCGAACATCGATGGAGAAACTCACGGGTGAGAACCAACTGAAGTGCAACATTGTTCGCCCTTGGATTTCACGCATTCCTTGCCCTGTTTGAGGACTCCCACCTGGGTCCTGGTCACTCAATGTGGCAGCAAGAGCAGAGATGGGAAACTATTTCTTCTTATTGTGCCATGCACAACAATTTGTGTGTATCTCACCAGTGATTCAATGAACAACAACACAAGAATGCTGTCTTTCTGTTGTTCATTTTCATTGTTCTCCTTCATGTGTTGTCTATTTCTAGTTACTCATACCCACATAACCGTGACCCAACCACTTCATTCCTGGCTCCACTGCTGCGGCACACACATCGTTCTCCACTCAGCAAGTCTCTCTCTTTCATGGATCCCCATCACAGCTCAAATGATCTCACTGCTCTTGCAGATGCGAAGGTGCCCAGGCAACCAACGTTTGATTCAGCGGATCTTGATGCAGAGCCACGTGTGAATGTGAAGCACTCGCGCTCCAACAGTACGAGCTCTGACACAAGCACGAGCACCACCAGCAGTGCCGCCAGCATCTCAGCCAAAGGACTACGTGAGCTGTTTCTGGAATTTCACGCCAAGCTCCGTGAAACATCTCCATTGATGATGCTGTGGGTTACATTCCTCATCATTCTCGTTACAGCTGGTGATGCGATGCAGATCATCTTCCTCAACTACTGGCTACGTCAATATCCGAAGAATGAAGTTCCGGGCAACTACACCACCTTCGCCGTGTCTGGATTGCTCTTCAGCATCTTCTTTCTGATTGCCCTGGCTGTCTACGTGATCATCTATCGCCCCAACATGCGCTTTGCTACGCACCTCCATGGCTGGATCCTCCTCTTTGGCATTGGCACCATGGATACCGTTAACAGCGGACTTGCCATCTACTCAGCTAACCGAACCTCTGAAATTCTGGAAGCTGTTTTTACCTCGGTCACACCTCTCTTCACGGCCATCATGGCGAAGATTGTGTTGCGTGATCGGCGCAGCTACTTCAGTCGTCTCCTCATTGCGTCCATGATCCTCATCATCGCCGGCCTCCTCGTTGCCTCTGCCTACACCTTCAACCACTCTGATAATGAGTACTTTGATGGATCCAATCGGTGGTGGGCACTCATCTACTTCCTCTCCGTCCCGCCGAATGTGCTCATGAATGTCTGGCAAGCCAAGTACATGATGGAGCACACCGAAGATCCTGAGTTTGAGCGTTGGATGCTGGAGCGTGAACAGAATGCATCCGCAGCTGCCATCACCGTTGATGCGGGCGCCACGCACGATTTGGAGCCGACCGCCATCACCCCAGAGGATGCAGTGAAGACACAGGACTCCGTGGAGCGAGACCCCAGTGGCCAACTTTCATCCTCCGCCTCATCCACCCAGCCACAGCCACGGGCCGCACGTGTGGAGTACCACCGCGAGCAGGGCGGCGATACCATTGTGAAGATCTTCATGCTTGCCGCAGACACCACCTTCCAATCGCTGCAAACGCTGATGTTGTTGCCAGCAGATGCCATTCCCTGGTGGGGTGGCAGCGCATCAGTGCATGATGCTGGCGTTAACTTTGGTCAAGGCATGGAGTGCCTCGTACACTGCCACAACAACTTTCTATTCTGCTGCTTATACAGTCTGGGATTCATCTTCACTTACATTGGTGGGGCCTATCTCAACCATTACAGTGTAACGCTGTGCTCCATGGTGACGCAGATTGCATCTCCGCTGACGGCGTTGCTGCTCATCATCATCCCCTCCATCAACCTTTCTGGCACCGCGGTGCCATGGTACTACAGCGTCATTGCTGTGGTGCTGCTGATTGTGGGATCGTTGACCTACACCCTGTGGGATACCAAGACGGAGCATGAGAAGCAAGTCAGTGAGTTCATGCTCAAGCAGCGTTACGTCAAGGCACGTGTGGTTCCAGACGAGTCCCCAGTCGATGAGTCGCACCAACTGACCCACGAATGAAGTTTGTGGCTCCAAGGGCATTGTAACGTGTGCTTGCATGAGAGAAGGAGCTGAAAAGTGAGGCACCTCTGGTATCTCACTTTCCATGCTTGTGTTTTTTTTTTCTTGGTATCTGGCCTTCTCTCAAAGCTGCACCTATGCCACACCCAACAGTGTAGCAAAGCACGTATGTGCCTGGTACCCTCTTTGGCTCTTCTACCAACTGTGCAGATGAAGGGTCTCCCGTCACGAGCGTTGGATGAGTGATCCATATGAACAATTTTTTTTTCTTTGGTTATCTTCAGTTTTCTTTCTTCCTTTCTTGTGCAGACTTCCAGTTCTGTCCTGTTGTGACGTGTGGGCAGGTGCTTCACGCGCTATCCCGATGAGATGGTTCACCTCGTCTCTATGGACGCGACCACTGGACGTTTGCTGCTTTGTGCCCCGTGAGAACGTTTTTTTTTTCAGTTGTGAGGTGAGTGAGCAAGTGGTGGTTCATCATCATGCTGCCTTTTCGAAGGCTATGAGTGATGAACCCAGTCGTTGTGAGAACAATGATTGTGTTGTGAGAAAATACGGTGATTGAGTCCTTTCACGCCTCGAATCCTGATGTTTTTATGTTAAACTCGACCTCTTGATGTTTTCGTTCCTTCTTTTCTTCGTTCTACGCGCAGATGGGTATCATAAATTGTTGTTTCCTTTTTTTCCTGTAGTTTTCTCCACTGGCATCATCGAAGACGCGTAGAGCGTAATACCAACTTCAAAACCAACCTTCTTCAAAATTTGCATCTCACTGTTCATGGAGTAGTGCTTTGGTGCTGTGGAGACGGCATCTAAGCCATCAACTCTAGAACACGACATCTTCCTCTTCTTTTACTCGCTTCAACGTGGGAAAACAACACGTGAATGTGGTTGTTACGAGCATCAAAGCCGTGAGCTATGGTGCTGCTAACCATGTAGCTCCCGTACATGCCCATTTATGCACTTTTCCCAAATGTGTTGTCGTTGTTTTAGAGCAGAAGTGATGCTTCTTTTTTTTTTGCCAATGTTGTTTCTCTGCTGCGGTGATGAGCGTGGGCGTAGTGAGGGATGTGTCTTTACTATTCCTCCATAGCTCTATGCATTCATTCATGCATTCATGTCCGTGATGGACATGCGCTCATCGTGCAGCGTGCTCCACACAAACATTCCTAGGATGGTGTGGCATTGCTCCCTGACTGGCCTATGCCGCCAGCAGAACGAACAACGCTCTATATAATTGGTACTTTTGTTATTTGATGATTGCTTTTTCCAACTTTCCCTCTCATCCATCTCTTCTTCATGTGGCTTATCTCATCGCAGGAGTCGGAATACACGATGATGATGAGCACTGAATGGCCATTCTTTTCATTATTTTCACTTCTTCCGAACATGAGTTGGTGGAGACTCATTTGTCGGAAGAGTTGAGCATTGGATGGCTGTTTGGTTGTGGGATATGCCTCCGTGTTGTGAGCTCTTCATGTTTTATTCCTCTTTGGAGTGTCTTCGTTCTTTTCTTTTTTGTGCTTTCGCTTGGGTGCGGAGGCTCTGCCCCTTCATGCGACTGGTGTTGTGTGCCAATATGTGAATGTTGCTCCAATACAGTGTGGTGGCAGCGTGAAGAAGTCAACATGCGAGGATGGGCAACTGAACCACTTGTGCCACGGGGTGGGTATGCCAACACAGCTTCAGGCACACTCTGTACCCACCCACTCCTCGGGGTCGGAGAATGAGGCATCTTTTCAACGTTTGCTACAGTTGGGAATGTGCTGAGTCACACGGTGCACACCAACTTTAGAAGTGTTGCTGCACATTCTGCTTTCTTCTCCTCTCTTCTCTTTCACTCAAACAAGATGGTGGCCACACAGAACCACTAACCTCATCTTTGTTTTCTTTGGCTTTGTGTGTGCCAACTCTCCTTGAATTCACCACTCCATGTCTCGAGATCCAAAGACTGTAGAAGTTGATAGAGTGGAGATCGTAGCTATTCCAGATACTGCGTTCGATGGACTCCCAAGCTATGATGCGCCACAGATGAACGCATCACTTGGTGAAACGTGGAATGCCCTGCTGCAACGCATCCAAAATACACCACCCCTGCGTCTTTTGTGGGTATGCACACTTGTCGTGCTTCTGCTTACTGGCAGTGCAATGCAGATTATTTGCCTCAATTTCTGGCTTCGTCAGTACAATGTGCCTACCTGCGACGATGCCTCCTCCTCCTCCGTTCCACGGAGCGAACACAGCAGCTCCAGCGCACCTTGTGCGACAAGAGTGGCTGGAAGCTACACCACCTTGTTGGTGTCGTCGGCCATATTCTGTCTCTTCTTCCTCATTGCATTGGCGATATATATTTTCACGGCACGCCCCAATCTGCGCTTCGCTACTCAGTGGTCCAGTCTTCGTCTGCTGATGTTGATCGCCTTTCTCGATGTCCTCAACAGCGCCTTGGCCATTTATGCGGCCAACCACACGCCAGAGATCCTTCAAGCGTTATTTACTTCCCTAGTACCCATCTACGCCGCTGGCATGACGAAGATGTGGCTGCGTGATCCACGCAACTACAACACCGCGTGGGTCCAGTGGAGCTTCTCCTTGATGGCCTGTGGTGTACTCCTGGCTTCGGTGTGCACCTTACTCATATCCAATAAGGCTTCGGGTGATGAATCTGCACAACCTCACCGTAATAGTGGCAAGGGACGAATGGTGTGGTGTCTCATCTTTGCGTTATCTGTTCCATGTACGGTGTTGATGAATGTTGGGCAGACGTTGTACATGGCACGCTTCACCTACGACGCGGAGCTCGCAGATATGATTGATCTCGGCGAAGGTAGCGATGACTACGTGGTGGAGGAAGCCTCCGAGGTTGGTAATGGTGTGGGCCAAGCGACTCATTCTAACATTGCACCGGAGACACCGGTGGATGAGGCACAGGAATGGGGTAGCCACAATCGAGGCAGCCCCACGTCGGCGTGGAGCTTCTACGGCGATGATACATCAGTTAAGCTCGTGATGTTGGCTGGAGGTACGAGCCTTCAATGTGTATTTGCCATGGTCCTCTTCCCGATGGATTCGCTGCCCTTCTTTGGTGAAAATGATTCCATTGGGGCATCCATGAGCAACCTCTCCGCCGGCCTTGAGTGTTTGATTCACTGCCCCCACAACTTCTTGTTTGGCTTCCTCTACAGCATGGGCTTTGTCCTGGTGTACATCTCAGCCGCGTATCTCAATCAGTACAGCGTCACCTTGTGTTCCATGGTGAGTCAGTTGGGAGGCCCCATCACGGCCCTCGTCCTGATCCTCGCCCCGCGGCTCAACGTGTCTGGGGAGGTCACGACGTGGTATGGAAGCCTCTTGTCGGTGTTGATGTTGATGGCAGGCACCGCCATGTATGTCCTGTGGGAGGAGAAGACTGAGGGCGAAAAGACGGCGGGAGAGTTGGATCTCAAGTACGAGTTGTTCGTACAAGATCACGGAGGACTTACCGCCCCACCCACCAATGGCACTGAGCGCGAGGAGGTGGCCGACTTCATCACGGTGGAAGAGACCCAATCGGCATGATGTGTGTGAATGTGAGTGCTTCTTTTTTTTTGGTTCACCCCTGTCTCTGGCACGTTGATGCATACAGATGCGTTGTGCGACAAATGTTGCTCTAGTACTCACACTCCTCTTCACTGCCACCAGATGCTACTTCTGGTGGTGTGAAGTGACGATCCGTGGCTGAAGTCCTTTCTCAGCCCAGTGAGTTCATTCACTGTTAATCTGCACACATGAATACAGTTGATGTAGCACATGACTTGACAGGGCTTGTGTGTTCAATTTGTTTCTCTTCCCTCTCATGGTCGTTCGCAATAGCCTCACGTACACAAGTACAACAAATTACCCCAATACGCCCATAGCACGCCCACCGACGCGCGTGAAGTCGTCTGTGGCGTACCGTTTCCATCTAAGAGCTCGTTCGTTCCGCAGGCTTCATTGCTACAAACCCTCTCCTTCAACAGTAGCAGTTGATTTGTTTTTCCAACTCCTTTTTGGCATCAAGGCTTCTTGCCACCGTTTTCATCCAGCTGCACACGTTGCCCAGCCGTGTTTCTTCCTGATCATCTTGTGTCTTTCTCACCTCTCCCCCACCACTGCTGTCAATCATGGAGGGTGGTACACCCTTGAGCGTGGAACCGATGCACCTCGACGAGGACTGTCCTCGTTTGGTGGATGAGGAGAGTTTGAGTGGGAGATTTACGGCCTATGGGAACGAGGCACACCAGCCGACCACACCCAGCACCTCATCCTACACCATGGCGCACTACCGCACAATCCTCACAGCCTCGTTGAAGCAGTTTTGGATTAAGGTGAAGAGCCAGACCTTGTCAGAGCTACTGTGGATTTCTCTGTTGATGCTCCTCGTGACAGTAGGAAACTTTCTTCAAATCATCATGCTGAACTTTTGGCTGGTGAGCTTCCCGGCAGATGGCAACCCGGGAAACTACACAGCCTTCGCCATTCCAGGAATCCTCTTCACCATATTCTTTGTGGCGGTGCTCATCGTCTATCTCATCATGAAGCGGCCAGACCTCCGCTTCTGTCGCCATTGGTACGGTTGGGTGATACTCATTGGGGTGGGATTCTGTGACACCTTTAATAGCTGGCTTGCGACCTACGCCGCCAGCTACACAAGTGAAGTTTTGCAAGCGCTGTTCACCAACTTCAGCCCCCTGTATACGGTGTTCATGGCCAAGTGGATCCTCAGCGACCCACGACGTTACCTCAATGTTTGGATCGTACTGGTTTTCGTCCTCACCATTGGCGGCATTCTCGCCGCCTCCCTCTACGGACTCATTGAAGATACGAAGGTGGATGAGGGGAAGATCGCGTGGATCTTCATCTTCTTCATCTCCATTCCCTTTCGGGTCCTGCAGAACGTACTGCAATCACTATATATGATCATATATACCTATGACCCATCTTTTCTTGTGTGGCTTCAGGCGCATCAGGCATCGGAGGTGAAGACCTCGCACCGTACCGGGGACTCACCAGCCGCTGAGTCAGACGAAATCACCGAGAGGAGTAACAGCGCTCCTCCTTTTCTGGACCGCGAGCAGCCCAACGGCTGCGCTCCGGATGCTGCTGGTGTGGAACTCTCCACGGAGCCAAGCGCATCAATTGAGATGTTGAAGGGGCCGGAGATTGCGCTCACCACGCCCTCAGTCCCGTGGGCTCCAACCACTAACCTGGAGGCCTACCAGCAGTTACATCAGGTTGATTTGGATTGTGAAGAGTCCCCTGGTTCCCCAACCCCTGTTGAGGTGGCCCCCGTGATGACTAGCAAGGTTCTTCAAGGGGAGGACACCATTGTAAAGCTGATGATGCTCGTAGGAGACACTTTCTTTCAGACGTGCTTCACAATGGCGCTACTTCCCGCAGACGCAATTCCATGGTGGGGGTACAGTGAAAGTGTACATGATACGTGGGACAACTTCGTCGAGGGCGTTCATTGTGTGTTTACCATTCGGAAGAATTTCATATTCGGGTTTCTGTACACATTGGGTTTCATCTTCACCTACGTTGGATGTGCCTACCTCAACCATTACAGTGTCGCATTGTGCTCCATCGTGACTCAGCTGTCGTCACCACTGACGGCACTGATTCTTGTGTTGGTGCCACAGTGGAATGTGATGAGTGGTGGAGACTCGCCCTGGTATTTGAGTCTGGTTGCCATCATTTGCCTTTCGGTGGCCGCATTGCTTTACGTCACCTGGGAGGACATGACGGAGGATGAAAAGATGGAGGGTGAGCAGATGCTGAAGAAGCGTAAACTCGGCATCACCAACAAGCTCACCAATGGCTCCAAGAGCTCAAAATGAGCGTCAACCGTTGTGCACCATCCCTAAATGCATTGTCGAATATTTTGCCTCCAACACCGCCATGGCTACGCCCAAGAATGAACACCACCGTTGACCCAGCTTCAGTGTTGACCCTACTTCCATTAAATCACTGCGTTGCCTAACCCTACCACTCCCCACCCCACTCTTCTTTTCAATGCGATTTTTCCTTCCCTTAAGCTTGACTTGGCGTTGCTCGTCCTATAATGTGGGGGTTGTCCGCATACTCATCCTCACTGTACTCACTGTTCTGTTACAGAGCATGGGGGATTGTTCAGGAATGAGGTTGGCACAGAGTCGGTTCTACTATTGCATCATGTCAAGGCACACTGCCACCTCGCATTACTGTGTGTTCTGTCTGAAATTCATACTCTATTGGTTCCTTTTTGTGTGATGTTTTGCCATAGTTTTTGAGGGCAATATGAAGGGCCATGCACGCAAGCAGGTTGCTCGATCCGCAGCGGCCCAATGGCAACAACTGCGTTTTGCTTCCCTCAAGGACAAGCTGTCCGCCCCACACCTCGGAGAGCTTCGACTTCCACTCTTTGCTGCACCATCGTTGGAGTGTAGTCAAGCAGCTGAGTGGGTGCTGAGATTGGCGAGTAGTGATGCTGCGCTAAATGAGCGCTGCGAGCTGGAACACTTTCCTTTCTTTTCTTCTTCGACTTCGAAGCCGCCTGGATCATCTCCTCTTCTCCTCGGAGAGCGGGATATCAGCGTTGTTAATGGCCTTCCTTCGGGGTTGGGAAGCCCGCGGTCAATGGAACTGGAGATCGGCAACTGGCTGGAGGGTTTCATGCGGAGCGAAGAGCAGGCATTCAATGACTACCACGCACTAGGCGCGTTGAAGCGTGGGGCCAACTACCTTCACCACACAAAATGGTTTGATCAGCTGTTGCTGGATGGCAACGTCAGTCAACGGGTGGAGGCACATCGCGGTGAGAGCACAGCATCCATGTTTGCGACCCAACGACAGGCATCTCGTTTTGGTTCAAGGGTGCCCCCATTCAGCCAGTCACCATATTACGCCAGCGATGATTCCATGAGTAGCTGGTGTTTGTTTGGTGACTTAAGTAGCTCGTCGCCCGCAAAGGACGGACTGGAGACCTCACATCAACTATCAGCACAGATGCAGGGATTGCTGCAGGTTGCTCTAGCGAGTGCGGTCCTCCCTGCCTTCCACGGTGTGTGGCTGAATGCTGCTGTAGTCACCCATCGTCACTCGGGAGTCTCTGTCCTGATTCTCGGACCTCGAGAATCGGGGAAGACCACTCTTGCTCTACACTGCCTTGGCGCATCACCTGACGTGATGCTGACGGCGTCAGAGGAGGTTTTCCTTGCGTCTGGCACGAGCATTGGTGCCATGCTTGGCGCCAAGAAGACGGGGGGCTTATTCTTCAGCAGCGTTCCATCCACGGTACCTGTGCGCCTCGGGGCGGTTCTTGGGTCTCTTCATCCCAATCCATTTCTTGCTCAGCACATTCAGCCTTTTCCGTCAGATTCTGCCGCTCAATCCACAGTGGCGGCACTTCTTCGCAACACGGAAGGGGCACTATGGAACATGTCCAAGGAGTTCCGCGTTCACATTGCAGAAGCTTTCCCATCCCCGCAGAGATGGCGACCAACCACACTCGGCCCTCTTGGTGGCATCATCATGCTCAACTGGGATGTAGACCAACTATTTCATCCTTCACAGACGACGACGATTCGTGGCGGCGTTCGGCAATTTCCTCTCCCGTCTGGCCAGGCACTGGATTGTCTGCACAATCTTCAGGTGTCTGGTGGCAAAGGCTCCCTCCCCGTCATTACCCGCAACCATCACTTAATTAAGAATGTCGTGGACAGAGACGGCGGCTGGGAGCGTTTGGTGGGAGCGCTGGTGGAGGAGTGCGACGGCGCACCTTCCCCAGCCATGGTGCATGAGCTAGTGGGCTCCGTCAACTTCGAGGCAGCCGCGGGGCTTATTCTTCGACTGCTTTCCCCCGGATAAAAAAAAAGAAAAACGTTTTCAGCATGCATGAGGCCATTTTGCCCGAAGTCAATCCTGCGCCGCCGATTAATGCCAATTCTTCCTCTTCCCTTAACCCTCCCCCAAACACCAAAAGCACCGAAGAGCGGCAGCGGCGAAGCAACTGGCGGGTCAATTGTTTACACAACGTTATCGTCCATCTTTTGGACGACGTGGGGATGTAGCTCAGATGGTAGAGCGACCGCTTAGCATGCGGTAGGTATTGGGATCGATACCCAACTTCTCCATGTTTTTTATCGAAAAAAAAACTTGCATTAAAAGAAATATGGAGCGAGGATACATCAAGATGAAGCGCAACCGACAGAATTGATCGTCTGCAGGAAAAAAAATACAGTACAGTGAGATTTTCAAGAGTCGTCATAAATGCGGAGCTTCTACTCGTCTTAATCATGAACACTCTGTTAAATAGTAAAGTAAACTACTGTTATCTTACGAGGCAGCAGCCTTCTTCTTTCGGGATTCGGCCTGCTTCATGCGAAGGAGCACCGCGCTGTAGTCCTTATCGATTTGCTCGCGCAGTCCGTGCAGGGTGGCGCAGATCTCCAGGATCTTGGATGCGCCGGCGTCGTACTTCTCGACGTCTTCCTCTGGAAGCAACTTGGTGAGGACATCCATGTCGGTCAAGGTCTTCATTTGGTCCTTTTGGCCGTCACGAACGAGGCCACCAATGTTCGAGAGAAGTCGCTCTACCTGATTAAGAACCGAGAAGCTCTCTGACTGCGTGAGGCCGTTGTACTTCTCCAGATATGTGAATCGGTAGTTGGATTCCTGCATCTGGGAGCCGCACCGAATGAAGTCTGCTATGCAGGCGTTGATGAGCACCTGGGCTCCATCATGACGGCAGCCGTCGGACAAATCCAGCGTCGGGAGCAGTCGGCGATCGCAGAAGAGGCCAGAGCGGAGTGTCGAGACGAGGTCGTCGCTGTTCACAAAGTTGTCGCCGCAGCCGCTGATGGCCACAAATGGATCACGAGCATCGTAGGCCACCGCCGTCTCCCGCAGCTTCCCACAGAGGGGGAAGTCCTCGCTGGGAGCTTCACCGAAGAGTGGATACTTCTTCTTGGTCATGTAGGGCAGCACCGTCGAGGCCGGCTCCTTCAGCTTCCGGGCGAGTTCACTGTAGAAACCAGAGATGGCGCGGAACATGTTGGCGTTGTCAATCACCTGCACGCCATCGGGCACGCAACCGTGGAGAGGAGCAAGCACCACGCGGTGTTGCTTCGTCTGGCGTCCGTTAAGCTTCCACAAGGCCTGCACCGCGGGGTCACTGAGGACGGAGCGATGGATCTCGAGGGGCACGCCGCACATTTGATGAACTGAGAAGAGGTAGGCCATGAGTTCCACAGCGGCACTCGTCTCCGAGCTGGTGAAGTTCTCCACCACCTCCCCAAAGGCGGCGCTGGCAAAGATCTTGCGGGTGAGCATCGAAATGAAGGAGAAGCCCTCATTACCCACGCGGGCGTTGCGGAAGACGCTCATGACATCGACGAGCAGGGAACCCAAAGAGGACGGCCGATCCTTGAAGTGGAGGCCCTCCTTGTGGAAGTAGCCAAGGAGCATTTGAAAGTACTCAATGGAGAAGGGTTCCATGTTGCCACCCTCCACGCGCGCACGACCCTCGAAGAAGAGAGGGTTCACAAAGAGCCTCTCGGCGAGGGAGACGACGCGGGCCTTCCACTCCTCCACCTTCTTCGCCCCACGGTGCTCGCGATGGTCGTGCAGCTGGAGCAAACGCAGCTGAGAGATGGGGTCCATCTGCACGTTGCCCTTGATCACCGTCATGCTGCTCGTCATGAGACGCGTGATCTTCTTCATGCCGACGCTGAGAAAGATGAGGTGGCCGAGGGTGTCGAGACCACGACGGCCGGCACGACCCATCATTTGGCGGAACTGCGTGGTATTCAGCAGCACATGATCACCAGCGAGGACCACGGAACGGCAGGGGCTGTGCACACCAAGGGCCAGGGTTTCCGTGGCCAGAATCACGCCACAGTGACCACTACGGAAGAGCACCTCAAAGGTACGACGCAGCTTACCCTTGACGCCGGCGTGGTGAATACCCACGCCACGTTTGATGGCACGTGCGGCGAGGTAGTCGCCACGCTTCTCGCACTCCTTCACAGCTGCCGCACCAGCGCCGCTGTTCATGTAGCGAATGAAGGTGAACTCGGGCAAGACCTCGGGCACCACACACTCCTCATCATCGTCTCCGCCGTCCACATCGACATCACGCTCGGCACGCACCACATCGCCATCCTCGTTCTTCTCCAGCTTCTTCTGCGCAAGGGTGGACTCCCGCTGTTTGCGGGCCGCCTCCTTGGCGGCTGCTTTTCGCTCGACGCCTACTCGGTAGCGTGCGAACTCCTCCGTCTGTCGATAGGCATCCTCGGCGCGTTCCAGCTGGGTCACAATGGCCTCAACGAGGTTGTCGCAATCTTCACTCTCAAAGCTGAAGACGATGGTGGGTGCCATGTCGCGGCTGACAAGCTCACGCAGGACGTCGATGATGGAGGAGGCGATGAAGTCCTTGGATTGGGGTGGATGGGTATTTCCCACACGCTGCTCGACGGGCAGGAGGGCTGAGTCGGAGGCGTACTTCTCCAGCGACTCCTCCTCTGCGCGCAGGTGCTGGGAGAAGGCCTTGAGAATGGCATCGCACACCACGAGCATCGCCTCAAAGAATGCCTCGGGTGGACGTTCAGCGTCGTCGGTATCGCCACCTCCGCTGAGGTAGGCCCAGTAGGAGAAGGCGTTCTTCACCTCTGATTCGTACTGCCGCGCATGACGTTGGGTGATGTAGTTCACCTTGGAGAAGTAGGTCTCGGGCATGAGCTCATCCAGCTGGGCCTTGAGGTCCGCAATGAGCTCCAAGGACTGCCAATCAGGGATCCAAATGTGCTGCGTGAATTGCTCCACCATCTTTTCGTGGAGCTGGACGACCTCGCTCGGGACGAGGGAGATGTCTGGTGGGAAGCCACGTCGGAGCTGATCGAGGGTGAGGATGGACAAGGGGTGGAGATCCTTGATGTTGCGGGGCTCATACTTGGCGGTAAGCTTGCGCAAGGGGTGGTGGAAGCCTGGGGGTGGGAGGTAAATGTACTTTTTGATATCATTCCACCGCTGAATGGGCTCATCGCGTGGGATCTCATGCACGACAAAGTCACGACGACGTTGCTTCGTCTTGCTGGCCTCAATCTGCCCCTGAAGACGCGACTGGACACGGTTTAACCAACCACAGAGTTGGCTGGTCTCACCCAGGGTGGCGGAGAGGGCCACAAAAGGACAGGGAAGGAGGGAGAGCACACGCTCCCACACATCACCGTTGCCGCTGCTCTCCATGGTGTGAATCTCATCCAAAATGACGTAGTCCAGACGCTCCACCCAGGACTCATACTTTGGCGAGAGGAGGAGAGTCTCGAGCACCTCGGGCAGGGTCACGAGAATCTGGCACGTGTCGTGGAAGCGGTGGTAGTCGGCACCGCCATGCACGCCATAGACGTTCTTTCCCGCCACGACGTACTCCTTCTTGCCATACCGGGCGCACACATCGGCCACGGCCTGATTGATGAGGGCACGATTGGGGGCCACGTAAACCACCACCTTGGTGTTGGATGTCTTGAGGGCGTTGTACATGCAGTAGTAGGAAATGAAGGTCTTGCCGGCTGAGGTTGGGGCACAGACCACCGCACTGCCACGTTGGTCGACAATGTCGAGCAGCTCACGCTGCCAGCCATCGGGGTTGAAGACGACACGGTAGTCCTTGTGTGGGATGATGGGGCGCTCAAGGAGGTGGCCCATGTGCATCAGCTGAATGAGCTCCGGGCTCTGTTCCAGCAACTTCTCCAAGGGGCGATTGCTCGGGGCGGAGGTGATCTCCTTCTGCTGCCACTGCGCAATGGCGCGGTCCACCTTGGCGTAGTACATCTTATCGAACTCGAAGTGGTAGAGGGCGGAGCGGACGATGTCGAGATCCTCACCGCTGAAGAGGATGCCACGGTCGCGGATGATGGGTAGCACCTGATGATGGCAGTAAATGAAGAGAGGAATGCCAACGTGGATGTCAGGGGTCTCACCGCGATTGCGGGCACGCGTGCGCTCCACCTTCCAATTGTCGAGAAGCAGCTTCACGACGCGGCAGCGAAGGCGTGCCGTGAGGTGGGCCTGCACTTGCGAGAGATAGACCCAGAAGAGATAAAAGACGGCCTCGTCCGCCATCATGTCGGGCTTGGCGAGGTGGAGGCGCTGGAGCGGGCCCCAGTCGGAGCCGCTGGCGTCGGAGAGGTTGGCGGTGAGGCCCTTGATGACGGAGAGGGCAAAGACGCCATCCTCGGGTGCGCTGATAGACTTCTTCGCCCCACGCTTGGCACCGCCTTCCTCCAAGTGAACGGCGAAGACGGCCTCCGTCATGCCACTCGCCTCAACCAAGACACGCCACATGGCCGTCTTGAGGGGGAGGGTCTTGTTGGCATCGCCAATATCCTCGCCAGGGTCGAACTTCTCGCCGAAACGCTTCTGCTGCATGTCCTTGATGCTGGCGTCGAGGTAGTCCATGGCCTGCTTGCGGTCGTCATTGTTGGTGCGATCCATTTGCAGGTCCGTCGCCTTGAGCACCACCTCCATCTGGTCGATACGCTTGCGGAGGTTGTTGTCGGCGTCGCGGATGTTGGCGCTCTCCTTGATGCTGTCCTTGTTGCGGCGCACCTTCTTGTTCTTTTGGCCGGCGTGTTGCTTGGCCTTGGAACCCTTCTCGGCGGCGGCATCCGGCTCATCATCGTCGGAACAGACGAGGGCGAGCTGGCCAGCGGTGAAACCGTTGAGGCCCATCGACGTTGCTTGTTGTGCGGCATCCGCGACGAAGGCAGTCTCGAGACGCGCCAGGCGGCGACGCTCCGTGTCCTTCATGTTGCGCTGCGACTCCTCCACGACATAGGCATCCACCACATCATTCATCTCATCAAAGGGTTCAGTAATCTTCCACCCGCTGAGGAGGTCGGCGCACCCGAGGGAGGCGGGGAAGGCGCGGTCGCTGACGTGGCCCTCCACCCCAAACTTTGCCGCGAGGGCATCGACGAGCTCGTGCGTGAAGTGGGGGCACTTCACCGGCGCCCGGCGTTCGTCGAAGACAACCTCGGGGAGGAGGTCGAGCGGGGTCGCGCCAACGGTGGCGGCATCATCCTTGATGAGCTGCTGCCAGCTGTAGTTTACGTCGCCCACGCCCTGCTCGTCAAGGAGGGCGGAGAGCGGGTTGGTGCGGAGGTGGTGCACCATCGCAGCCAGAAGGTGGCCGTCGAGGATATCGAACTCCGCTCCGCGAGCCTTTGCACACCCACGCTCGTGCAGGATCTGAAGAACAAAAGGAGCGAGATCGGTGAGGAAGGCCGCGATGGCCGGTGAGCGCATCGCGAGCTGCGCACGGAGGGAGGCGTCCACCATCGACGCGGAGTAGGCGGTGACGGCGAGAGCTTGCACGAGCTGGAGCTCCGCCGGGGTGCGGGTCTTGGCGGCGAGGAAGGCGTGGAGCGCACCGGTGATGATTTGCTCCCGGAAGGAGAGGCCAGAGTCCTTGGAGGCGGCGATGGCCTCTTCACTCACGCTGGGCAGCTGTACCTCATGCTCGAGGGCGGCGGCGAGCTCAACCGTGGCGGATTCCATCTTCGTCGCCCGCGTCTGCTGAAGACCCTCCGCGGCCACGGCAAAGACAACAATCGCGTTCTCCTTGGAGAGAATACGTGATGAGTAGGCCACCTTCACGCTGTGTGCGATGCACCACGCCAAGAAACAGCGCAGATAGAAGCTGACCTTGGCACCATGCGCCTCATCATCCACGAGACTGCGGTAGGCACCAACCCGACGCTTCTCATCCATCACCTTGTTGGTGAAGAGGAGCTGCATCTCATTCAAGGCACCGAGCTGCTCGCCATCAGACATCAGAATGAACTCCGGGTCGTACTCGGCAACGTAGGCGGCGAAGGTGGCATCGTGGAAGCTGGGGAAGGTCTTCACAACCAACTCCGTCGCGGGGTGATCGCGTGCGACGTTGGTCAGGGCGAGTCGCAAATTCTCGCGGAGCAACAGCTTGGCAGGGGCCTTCTCCCAGAACCACGTGGCCTGATCAAAGAAGACAACGTGAAAGCGCGCGCCGCGGGAGTGAAGGCGGTGCAGCAGTGCCTGGGCGTTATGAAAAACGTGGAGGGGCTGGATGAGATCCCAGTCCACGTGCTGGGAGGAGAGTGCGGCCATCAAGAGTGAATCACCATCAATGAAGAACATCTCTGCCGCGCTGAGGTGGACGAACATGTCGAACTGACGTGGGCGTGCGGCGCAGTAGAGGAAGTCCACGGCCTTGTGTGCCAGGGCGGCATCCACGACCTTCTCCATGCGCGCTGGGTCGCGCTCGACGCTCAGGGCGATGAATTTCCACGCAAGACGGGCCTCGCCGTCGTCTTCAATGAAGTCCACGCGGCCGGCATGCTTCCCGCTGAGCTCAATGACCTCATTGCACACCGTAACGAGGGCGTCGTAGGTGTGGATGAGGTCGAGCTCCGAGTTGTGGTTGTTGGTTGCTGCTTCCGCACCAACAGGGAAGTCGCGGGCGATGAATTTGTTCTTCACTCCCTGCGCGCGGGAGATGGAGGTCGTCGAGTCGAAGTCGGCATCGCCAAGACACTCACCAAGGAGATGCAGCAGCTCACGCGTGTGTGAAGCCATCTACCTGAAAAACGTGGTGTTATGATAGTGGGGTGTACGATGTTGGTATGTTCGTATCCAACAAAACCAACTGTTTAGGACGCTTGTGTGTGTGAAGGCTGCCACCAAGTAAAGGGGGCGAAGATGGGCAACGGAAGACTATCTTGACGTTGACGACCACCAACTGAATAACCTTGCGATCTGACGACTAACACACAAGACGACAATGAGGAAGTGAAGAGATGAGGTACGTGGCACACAGGACAGAGAGAGAGGTGTGGGCAGGAGGGAGTCATGCACATGAAGATGGTGCATGGTTCATGCTCATTGGAATGTGATGAGAAATGTGGCAGTTGTGTGAGGTGCTCACACAACTCATTCTGAGATGGCAACGGCGATGACGTTGGAGAAGTTCGCAAAAACCGCCGACGGCCTTGCCCGATAGCGATGGCTACTATCTCGTTGACGTTGTTGTTGTTGTTGTTGCTGGGATCGATAGCTCGACGTTCGTGCGCGTTGCTCCATCAAACGTTGGCCGAGACGGAGCTGCTCCTCCTCCACCGCCGTCTTGACGCTCTCCACCGATGAGATTATCCGCATCGGTATCACATAGCGAAGTCGTGGTCGTCCAGATGATGATGAGGTGCCCCCTTCATCTCCCCGTCGGGGCGGAAGGTGAAACACCTCCAGCAGCCCTGCCTCGAGAAGCATCGCGTGCAGTCGTCGTGCCTGCTTCCACCAAATGGCGGAGATGGCGGAGCTGGAGGATTTCGAGTGTATCGGGCGGGTTTCCACGTGGCGCGTCCATGCGTAGGTGAGCTCGACCAAGAGTGGGGGAGGAAGCACCGCTGTAGAGGAGGCAGCACTTGTTGATGGGTGTGTGAGGCTGTAGATGCCAACCGTGGTGAGGAGAAGCCGCTCCATGAAGGAGGCAGACACCGTTTGAATCATGCGCCTCAAGGGGGGCAATCCGCTGTGGAGGTCGGCAAGGAGGAGATCCACGAGACCCGAGGCCTGAGAAAGAAGGGCGGTGGCGTGGGGCCCATCTGCTGCCTCGACACCAAGACGTAGTTGGCGGCTCATGCAATCCAAGAAGAGTGGGTAGCTGTGGAGGTCAACGACGAGGCTCATGCGAAAGGATGTCGGGCGTGTGGTGGCGGATTTCGCATCTTCTGCGTGCGTGGGTGCCACATCATCATCGCCATCTGCACTCAACAAAGATAGCTCACCATCCTCTTCCATGCTTCGGGTGGACGTCAAGGTTGAATCGTCATGCGAGCGATTCTGCGGGGCAGCAGCGCGGAAGACGGCCCCGCGACGTTGAAGCAAACACGTCAGAGCATCCATAATGGCGGCACACGCCTCACGTGAGTTGGTCGTGTTGTCTTCTCTGCCCAGGAGCTGCACCACACCCAAGAAGTTTTCCGGGTGTGCGGCGAGGTAGGCTGGCAACAAGGGCAGCATGGAGGAGATGATGTGTGGGTGGAGATAGACGAGCTTCCCCAACGCACGGGTGAGGAAGAAGAAGCTCGTTGTGCTGATGGCCAACGTCGTGGCGGAGCGTCCAGCATGTTTCTCGAGCAACGAGCGAAGACGCTCCACCACCAGTGTGTAGAATGGCTCATTGGTCAACGGATGGCGTTGAAGGCGATCCATCATGCGACTGCGGTGGCTGCGCGGGGCGTCCAGGGTGGATGGTGATGATAGAATAGCAGCAGCGCCATCTCCCGTCTGCTGTGTGTTGTCGGGAGAGGGTGTCTGAGCGTGTTTTGTTCGCGTGAATCGATTGAGTGCCTTTAGCACCTCCCCTTGCATCCGAAGCATCGCATCCAACAGAATGGCGAGGTGGTTCAGCTCCACCACCTCGTGGCATCGATAACTCACGTTGTCCACCAACGTCTCGAGAAGTGCGTCTGAAAAAAAGATGCGTTGTTGGGAGATGGCGTGGATCAAGCGCAAGCTCGTGTCAGCATCGAAGCATGCAACGCGCGCCATCATCCACCGCTGGAGAAGGATGGAAAGGTCGGACGAGAAGTGAAGGTTGGCTGCCCGAGGGATATCATTCATTGAATCCACCGTCGGAGCCTCCGTGATTAGGTGCATGTAGCGCAGAAGAGGTGATGGCTGCACATTTCCCATCGTTGCATCTGGATAGAGTTCTTGGCAGGAGCTGTAGTGGAGTAGTTGATGGCGAATCATCACCTCCATCTCCCCCTCCAAGTCCGCCACATCCACCTTGCTGATGATCTTCATCAAACTCTCGAGAATCCGGTCGCTGCGGAAATAGCGTTGTCGGTCCAGTGGTGCCGTCCTTCTCGTGGAGGTGGAGCTGTTTGATCCTCCTGTTGCTTCATCCTCGGAGATGGAGCACCACGTTGGAACTCGTGTTTCACGATGGGCACCTTCACCGGTGGCTAGGCTACACTCCATCAGACGTAGTCGATACCACACATGAATGAGTGCGCTCAACATCTTACCAAAGTGAAGCTTCTTTCGGTGGAGCTCCAATTCGTGGTAGATGCCAACTTCATCGAGCTCAGCCAGAAACAATATGTAGGATGGCTCCACTGCCAAGAGGGAGGAAGTTTTCGTGGCGGCGGTGGACGGTGTTCCAGTTAATGAAGAAGGCCGACTTCGATCATTGCCACTTTCACTTCGACTGGGCCGGTTGGTGGAGCGATCAGCACGCACCGGTGTTGGTGATGATGAAGAAGAATGGAATGTTGCGGTGGTGGTCCCTCCAAGCTCATTGAAAGCCTTTGCCAAATCTCCCAACGAAAAAGATGAGGAGGAGCACCACCGCAGCGACTCCCCCGCTCTTCCACACACGAAGTTTCGTGGATATCCGGTACTGAGCCGCTTCACAGGCCAGCCACGACTCACGCGCATGAGTCAATCACACGACGCTTCAATACGAAGAAGAAGAAGAGACGAAATATGAAGAAGATGTGGATGAGAGATGAAGAAGAATTCATTCATGACAACCGTAGAAACACAATTGTGTTTGTATGTGAGTGTGAGTGGATGAAGAAAATAGCGAGTAGAGGAATGGCACGCCAAACATGGATAGATTGGGGGCGGCGTTATTCCATCAAGCTCCCAGCAGATTCACCAGTGCCCGTAGCTCACTCTACTCGTTCCTGTGTTGTGTGTAGGAAGGAGGTGGGGGGAGGGAGGAGGGAGGTGCACGAAGGACGAAGGCAATTCCTATCCACTGGTGCTGTTATACATACTAAACAAAGAAGGAGGGGCATGACTTCGAGTGTCCAAGTGATACCAAGCAAAAATGAAAACGATGATGGACGGCCATGTGCTGGTGTTGTGTGTATGTGTTTGGCCGAGACATCATTGAGCTCCATCCATCATCTTCCGTCGTTGCAATCGTTATGGAAGCGCGGACTGAGCATGTAAGCGAGCAGTACGATGTATGTGGGGGAGGGTGTGAGTGTGTTGACGTCGACGTTATAGCATTTTTGGAAGGTTGTTGGGCAACAACTTCATAGCCTCATTGACGGGGAAGCAGAGGAGCATACGCGCTTGGTCAATCTGCTCTGGAAGTACCGGAGGTGCCCGTTGGTAGGGCGTAAGCCTCGACAAGGTTGGCGGGTAGACGGCACCGGTGTCGGAGATGCTCAGGTGGTGGAGGTGGGAGTTGGATAAGGATGAGCGCCCAGCGGTTTGCCGACGCTCATTCCACGAGGCAGCACCGCCACGTCGTGGTGCTGCGGAGGGCCGCCGACTGCCCGAGGCCTGATTAGCCCAGTAGTAGGCCTGCAAGCTGGCGAGGGAGATGGGCGGGAGGCTCACCAAGCTCGGACGGTACGGGAAGAGAACGTCGCGGCAGACGAGCTTCACGTTGGAGTCGGAGATACCCACGCAGGCTTGCACAATGACAGGGCCGTGGCGTTGATTCAGGTGGGCATAAACACGTTGGCCGAGGAGGTACGGCTTACTCTGGGTAGGCACCTCACCCAAGGTTTTGCGGGAGGCAATGATATCCAGAAAAAACTTCATGCGCGGGCGCGGACCACGTGCACGTGGCGGAGATGCCTCTCGCAGCAGTGCAGGGCTAGTGGAGGTGGCGGCAGCTGCTGCTGCGGCGGCGTTGGCGGCATTACGCGTGTGCGCCGTGGATACTCTACTGGAGCGTGGGCTTGTGCTGGCAGAGGGGTATTGGCTCTGGCTCGTATCCAGGCTGACGATGCTACTGGATTTCTTGCTTCGGCCGTTTTCATCCTCGTCCTCGTCGAGGGCGGGAAGGGGCCACTCACGGCGCAGAGCGGCAAAGACGAGATCTTCACCAGACGGGGTAGGGCCAACCGTTGGGTTACCCACCGCGCTGGATGAGGTGGAAACACGGCTGCTGCTGTGTGGGTTAGAAACACTGCCGTCTGCGGTGGTGGGTGGGAAGTTGGTGCTCTCAAGCGAGACTCGTCGTGAGGAGCCTTGGATCCGACCAGGTGATGAGTGGTGCAGGTACTTGGAGGAGGCCACCCCAGATACGGCGGGTCCGTTCATCCCTGCCACATGACGTACTGGTGGAGGCACCCCACGCAGGACGAGCAGGCGTTGGTGCATCTCCGTCATGGAAAGGAACACCTCCCCAGCCTCCTCCCAATGGCTCTGGGCGGTGCTCACCATCTTATCCACAAGTTGCAGCACCTGCATGCGCGATTGTGCGTCGGGCACGATGTACTTGTATTCGTAGGCGGCATAGACCCAGAGTGTGTTGCATGGATCGCAGAGAGGGCGGTCGGGGTGCTCGGCAAAGACGATGACGGAGCGCCAGCTTTTTGGTCCAGCGAGTGGCCTCCCGACGGCGGCAACGCTTGGGCGGCCTTGCATGGGAGGAAGAGAAGGACGAGCTACGGTAGTCATGGTGAGGGAAGCAGTGTGCTCCACACTCTATTGTTGTGGTACGCGTGCGTGTACGTTGGTTATGAGGAAAAAGAAGTAGAAGATGAAGAAAAAGAGGCTTATGTCCAGCTAGGTTGAACGTATTCATATGACAATGTAGGAGCATGATGTATGTGCCATCTTGCAATTAACGATAAGGAGGTTGTGATACCAACACCATCTACGACAATGGGCACCGATTTTAGTGAGAACCACACATGTTCCAGGTTAGAGGCGGATCGAGCGGCGGCGAAGATCCTCCACATCCTTCTCAGGGAAGCCCTCACGCAGCAAGCAGTTGTAGAAGGCGTCGATCTCCACCTTGCACTCATCCATGTTCTTCAGCAACGTACATTCATCCCGCTTGCGGCGTTCCTCAGGGCACGCACAGCAGATCTTGCAGCTCGGCTTGCGGTCGGTGGTACCATCGCCCTTGAAGACGACCTCGCATGCGTTGGTGGAGTTGGCGGCCGCGGGAGGTGGGGGAGGAGCGGTTGTGCTTGAGGAAGCACCCATCAGTATGCGTGTGTAGAGGAGAGATTCTGTGAGGTAGGAAACGATGCCAAGCGTGGCTGCTCTTGACGCAGACGTCCATCCAGTGAGAGAGAGAAAGGTGGAGATTAAAAGTAGTATATGCATTCATCGTCGTGAGGCATGCATCACGCCAGCACATCATCAAGCCACACACACACAAGGTGATGAGCCGTGTTACTAGTTCCTGCGCGGCTATTATGATTGGGTGCCGCCATGACAATGATGTACATGCTTATGCATGCATCACCCATCGGAGTCGGAGGCTGAGTCCGACATCATCGCCTCGTCACCTTCCGACTTGCCACCACGTGTTGGTGCGAAGTCCTTGTTTCGAAAGTGCGTGAAGTTGCTGCGGTTGTTGGCCTTGACGTTCTTCTTCTTCTCCTTTTTTGAACGCTTGAGTTGGCGCAGCTCCTCCGCCGCTGCAGCGGCACGCTCCTCCTCCGCTTCCTTGGATGACTCCATCCGTTCTCGCTCCAGGGCCGCCTCACGAAGGAGTTTCTGCAGCTCATCTTCTGCCTCTGCCGGCCCGGCCGGCTGCGACGCATGAGCCGTCTCTTGTGCAGGAGGACGCAGTGCTGCTGTGGTGGTAGGTATATCTGTTGGCACTGATTCTGCTGCGTGTTTTGCCGGTACATGGGCGGCCGCCTTCTTCGTTGACGTCTTTTGCGTGGCAACGAGCTCCACGCGGTTCTCCAACAGACACAGGCAGAGGCCAGGAATCATCAAGCCGCATTCACAGCTTGGGTGCTCACGCAGACGCCCCACCTTGGAGGAGCACGAGGCGCACGTGACGTTGTTGGTGGCCGCCACCACGACTGCCTGCGACTGCCGCAGCCCACGCACCTGCGGTTGATGGAGCCCTCCTTCTCCATCACATTGATGTGGGTCAACGTGTGCCGCCGCATCCACTTGCCAGTACTTGAGCGGGCCATCGCAGCTGCTCACCGCCGTGGCCGCCCCACCCTCATCTTCGCCATCATCCTCATCGCTCGAGACATCACCCTTCTTCTTCTTCTTCTTTGACCCACGCTGCGCCTTCTTCTCCGACGCACGTGATTTGGCCGCTGCAGCGGGTGCGCGTGGTTCCTCCGCGTGGGTGACCTCTGCATCCGCCCGGAGGAGTAGTGCTCCGCACTCGACGCATGCGTAGGTGGATCCTGCGCCAGCGTGTGCTCCCACCTTCTTGGTCTTCAAGCCAGCGCGGATGGCAGTGAGTTGTGCGTGTACCGCCACATCCTCCACGGTGGAGCTGCCACCCTCGTTGGCATTGGCCTGCGTCGATGCTGCTGCCTCTCCATCACCCTCAGCGAGCAAAGATCCATACGGATCGCGCACATACTCCGCGAAGAAGACGCGGCAAAAGTTGTGCAGCACCACATCCATCAAGTCCTTCGCGCCGAGGCCTTCTGCCTCATCCAGCTCCACACCAGCACTCGATGTGCTTCGAATCTCTTCCACCACAAAGGGATAGTTGGCTGGCTCATTTGGCAGCTGACGCACATACTCGTCTGGGATGGACTGTGGCGTACCCCAGGGTGATGCGGTGCCAATAAGAAGCTGTGAGAGGTGCAGCACACGCTGCTCCATCATCGCCATCACGGCCTCTTTCGTGGATGAAACAACGGGGATGGGAAGCACGGAAGAGGCATTCGGCAGTGTGGCGATCAAATCTGCGGTGATGATGGCGTAGACGGGAACCACCCCCTCCACCCCTGGCCGGTGTTCGCGTACAAAATCTTTCAAGGCCGGTGAGCAACACAAGACGTTGAGGGCCTGATGCAGCACAATCGATGGGGGTGATGGGAGTGCCTCACCATGCTCATCCTCAGACTCCTCCAACAGCTCATTCAGTACCTCCACCGCGCGTTCTGCCGTTCTGGCAAGCATCGGGAACGATGCACCCGCAGTGTCTTCTTCTGTGGCGTAGAGGTGGAGAACCAGCGGCAGTTGCTGGCGCGCAGCAACACCCCAGCACTGGCGGAGGAGCAGCTCCTGCGCAAAGTGTGTGCCGCTCTCACGACTCAGATTCAGGCCAGAGAGGATGCCCAACACGACGTCATGCTTGGCGAGCTCCTCCACTTCATGAATCCACTGCTCATGTGCCTTCTTGTTGGTGCGATCAATGTTATTGACGTGAATGCCCGCGAGGCAGAGGAGCAAGCAGTCCTCCGGCGCATCGTTGATGGCGGAGCTGGAGTGGGTGATGGACTCCACGACAGACACCGGTTGAGGGGCAGCCGTCTTTGCGACGCTGCTGGACTCGGCGTCACTTTGGTCCCCATCTTCACTGAATTTGACGTGCTTCTTCACCTTCTCTGCAGGCTTGGTGGCTGCCACGGATGTACTTCGTACGTCCTTCGTCTTGAGACGACGTTGCGTGGCAAGCTTGTTGTGATCGATGCAGGTATCCACCATCAGCTGTTGCCGTTCCACCTCGTTGCACCAACACAACAAAGATTGAAGTTGGCCCTCGCTCGATGCACGACGAATGACACCGGCGTGGTCCTCCTCCAACTTCCGCGAGAGGAGCGCCACTGCTGCATCCACGTAACGATGGCCCTGTGAGGAGGGCGAAGATGGGCCATCGGTTTCCTGCTTCCACCTCAACGGATCATAGCACAACACACCCGCCTCTCCCGTGGTTTGCTGCTGCTGCTGTTGTTTGCGTAGGTCATCCAGAATGGGAAGCAGCACGGGTGGTGGGCGGGCCTGAGCACGTGTCGTGGGTGAGACGTAGCTCTTGTTTTGGCTCTTGTTTCGTGTACTTGCTGCACCAGGATTCTTCTTGGAGCGACGAAGGCTGCTTCCCTTCGCCTCTCGGCCACCGCCCCGATCGACGAATCCCATCCTTTTTGTGTGTTGGCGTTTATGAGTGTGTAAAAGCTAAAGAAAATCAGCGATGATGAAGAAAATGGATAAATTGGTCTGTTGGGAATCAAGTGTGCGTGAATAATCAGAGACGTCTGGTAGGTGTAAGATATGCGATGCCTCTTTCCTTGTCTGGTCCTGGCATCCGTCACGATGCCAGATGACCACAGGCTGCTCCTTCAGGACGTCCGTTTCCTGCGGCAGGCCAGCCGCGAGCCCATGACTTTCCTCCAAGCGGAATTGGAGAAGTTTGCGGAGTCGCAAACACCGGCATCACTGGAACGCAACTGGAAGCAGTCAGGCGCTGAGCACCAAATGGCATTTATCGCCCAGCAGACCCATTCGGAAGCGACAATGTCGGAAGCCCTGACTAGCCTCGTACGGGATATCCGGGAGCTCCAACACGAAGCTACTCCCATGGCGTTCACACGCATGCTCAAGGCTGAGGTGGACCACACAAGTTCGAGCAGCTGCCGAGATGACTTCGCGAATCTTGCAAACGTGGTTCATCTTAGCGGGGCGTCAAGGAGGCGATATACAAGCAGTTGTATATCATCCCGAACGCACGCCTACCAGAGCCCCTTGGCACCGCACACTATTAGTCCGATATCATTTTCCATACCTTTACCAAACGGTGGGATATAGAGACGCCCCAACAGCCGCCCATGACGGCCCTCCTCGAAATGCTGAACTGCGCATATCGGAGGTTTTTCCTTGCCGTAAAGGAGCTCCAGGGAATGCGGTTTAGACCCGACACAGCCGCTCATACGGCCAACGCCGGTCCCCTCGACTACATCTTTATGAGGGACACCGAGGCTATGTTTCACACCCTACCAGACGTCTCTGATTATTCACGCACGCACATTTGGTTCCAAACGGACTAAAATATATGTGTGTGTGCGTTCCCCAAACATTAGGAACATGTTGATGCAAGTACCATTGCTTGTTACCGATGAGCCATGTCGTCGTGTGGAGATCAAGGCATGAAGCACGGCTATGCTCCATCCGCTGGGCGGCCATCCACATTCTGCTCCTTTACCATCCCCAACTCATCGAAAAGATACTGGTTGAAGAAGTTGGGTGTAGATGATGGTGACGCAGGCTGAGTGTTTTCCTTCATCACCTCCTCAAAGATGGCCCGATCTGCTTCATGGCATACAAAACACACACCTTCCACCTTGTTCTGCTCACGGAAGTCGTAGACGTGGACGGCATCAGCTTGCATCTGCATCGATACCGGAATGAAGCGCTCGACGCGAAAGAACTCAAGCTGTACCTGGGGTGATGTGGTGGCATCTCCAGTCTGTGCCTCCTCCACCTTAGATGATGGAAGTTGGATGAGGGATGAAGTCGGTGCTGCTACATCATCTCCGTGGGGATTAGACGAACCTCCGCAGATGAGGCGCTCCCACGCTGGTGGGAGGTCGTGTGCAAATAATCGTACCAACACTGGTGTGCCAACACGGAGAATGGCGGGAAGAATGGTGGCGAAGAAGGCGCTCCGGTTGGGATCTTCAGCTGCCGCTAGCAACATGGCGTTGCTCGTGCCATCGACGAGGACGGCGAGACGTCGGCGAGGATCACGAAGATCCACGGCCATGGGCGGGTAGCGGTCCTTCACCGGGCCACGATGGCCAGTTGAGCTAGCGTCATGCTTCGATGACCGATGAGATGAACCACGTGAGCGATGTGGTGCTCGCGACGAAGGGGCATCACCAAAGCGCCGTGCTTGCTGAGCAATACCACAACTCCCAAGGGGTAACACCCACCTTCGCCACGCACTGCCGTGGATGCATGGCGCAGAGCTCAAACCCTTGCGTAGCGCATTCATTCTTTTGTTTCTGAGTCACGTGCACGCGGTCGATGCAGTGGCAGACAATCTAGACTTACCTACCAACATTCAATACGCCACGCAAAAAAAAAAAAAATGTATCAGAGCATGAGTGATGAGACACCAGAAGTGAAAGTGTTGTGGCATCTGCTTCTTCAAGTTGGTGTGCCTTGTTAGTGAATACGCAGACCAACTACCCCTTCATACACACATACACACACGTATCCTTTATCGGAGTGAGGTGTCGGTGATGTGAATGACTGCTCCATCACAGATGCCGTAGTAAGCCAACGTCTGTGTTTCATTGTCCAGAGGAATGGGTGCCTGGAGTACTCCTGCATCTCCCGTACGGTAGCTCAACGACTGGTGTACCGGATCTACTTGGAAGGTGACATGCACGAGGGCCTTCAGCTTTCCAACAGTCAGACTGCTGGGCAGTGACTTGCGCGTGGTGGTGAGCTCAGACTCCTCACCCTTGGCCTTGGCCTTGTAGGTATTGACGCAGTGCAAAGTGACGTTGAGCATCATGTGGGAGATGCCATCACTGCTCGCCGTCGTGCCTTCGCGGTACACCGACAAGACCAGGTCCTTGTGCTTCTCAAGGAGCTCATCGAGAAGAGGATAGGCCACCTCCTCAGCATCCGTCGTGGAGGCAGGGTTTGCCGCCGCTCGCTCGCGTACAGCCAATCCACGCTGAACGTAGAAGATCTCCGAATCCAAGCGCTCTTTTGGTCGCACTTGGCCACGATTGAGCAAGGTGATGGTGGGAAGTGAGGCAACGACGAACATGCGCGCCAGTGTTTCATTCCACGTGGGAAGCAAGTATTCATAAGTGATGCGGCACACCTCCAACACTGGGCACAGGGCGCGAATCGCATCGACCGTGCTTGGATGTGTGATGGCGGCGTTGTCCTTCAAACACAGCAAACGCAAGGGGCGCAGAAACTCCAAGTCATCTACATTATGGCCATCGTCACGTGGCCACATCAAGCTCGGCAGCTTGTTGTCGGTAAGGAAGAGGTGCGTCAAGCTGGGAAACACCGTGCGCGTGCTCCAGCCAAGGCCTCCCTTTGTCCCAGCCTCTGGCATCTCCATTGTGGCGGAGCCCCACGACGCGATGGCGTTGTGCGCCAAGCTCAATGTTGTCACGGTTGGCATCACAAGTGCAGCCAACACCTCCTCAACACTCTTGCCGTCACTCATCGCCTCCGCTTGCTCTGCCTCATCCGCAAAGAGGTGCAGGCCATCCAGATTGTTGCTATCCAGGTGGAGCTCCGTCAACGCGGGGAGCTCAATGAGGCCGCGGAGCTGAAAAATAGACCGGAAACCGCTGTTGTTTAGCACCAACTTGGTGAGCCGTGACGACGTGAGTGTGACGATGGACGGTGATGCACGCAGAAGCATCTCTGGCATGTCGGAGAGCTGCAGCGTCGTCAAGGCGGGAAAGTAGGGCAGCAGGATTGCAATTTCTTTCAAGGGGAGGTCGGTGTTCTCGGAAAGGTCGAGCTCATCAAGACGCAGCATTTTCGCCGCGCTGAGCTTGTCGAGCTCTCCGCTCGAAGCACTGGCCATCTCATCCTCCTTCAGTGCGACGCTCATTCCTGTTTGGCGGAGTACGACGTGCACGAGGGTGTGAAATTTGCTCTGCTTCTGTCGCGTCTTCTCCATCCCGACAAGCTCCCACGTCTTGTTGCGTTTGCGTGTGGCATCACCCACCAAGAAAGCCGACGGATCGTATGAGTTGATGTCGTCTTCTGCTCCATAACGGGCGGCGAGTGCATCCAAGAAGCTCACCACCTCGGTTGTTGTGGAGGCTGGCATACTTCTAATGGCTATGAATATGAGGATGTGGTAATGTTGAGTCTCTGCGTGGTGTGTGACGGTGACGTGAATGACACAAAAAAAACACAAATTCCAAACAAACTAACGACGAGGGAGAGGAGAATAGAAAGTGAATCTTGTGCAGAAACAACAACAACAACAACACTACACACAAGAAGAAACAATGAGCACCAATCAAAGCGTTGTTTCAGTGATGGCTACCCTTGTGTAGATCACTAAATTCTTTTTTTGAAGGGGTGATGGTAGGGGAGGGGCAGTCAGATGACGGCATGTTGCGGTCGCAAGTTACTCGAAGAGAGAGTCGGAGGGAAAAGGCGTTGATGATGAATGCTGATGAGCCTACACAGCTTCGTCCTCCACCACAAGAACGTGAGCCATAGGGCAGAGCTCATTACCTCCAGAACACCAACAACAACAACAACAACAAAGATATCAACGATCATCACCGAGTTACCAGGGAGATCTCCTTCTTCCGAGCATGGACAGCAGCCACATGTTAAGATGCATGCCACCACAACATGTGTTGTTGTTGGAATGATGGAAGCTACATCAAAATGATGAAGTACCCTGCAGAGGATACACATCACCCAACAGCAACACCGTGCAAAGAACTGAATCTCATGTGGTTGTGGTGAGGAGATGGAGCGAGGTCTAGGCGGCTTACAGCACGTCCATTGCAGAGCACTACTGCAGAGAAGATGATCTTCTCTATAACCCTCATACACCCTCATACCTCCTCACGCACGCAGCATTGCACTCATGATCGGTCACGTCCAAAAAAAGAAATGAAGAAGAAGAAGATCGTCGGGATGCAGCCAGTCGTCTCGCGCTCCTTCTCACACGGGAAGAGAGAAAATGAGAGGGAGTAGCAATAACATCATCATCCATACATTGAGGAGAGCGGGGAGAAGACCATCGGCACATGAAAGAAGAGAAGAAGAGAAGATACAGTTTGCGTAGAAGAATCATCATAAAGTACGGGGGGAAAGCGAAAAGAAAAAGGAATGTGTAGTCGTAGTGTTGTGTGATGTGGCCGCGGTTGTATGCTCTGACAAAGAGAAATGGTGTAGGGTGGAGGGAAAGGGAATGGGGGAGGGGAGATTGTGAATGTGGCCCCAACAACGTTGGGTGGATACAAAACAACAACATAGTGGGAGAAAAGGAGAGTGAAAATACCGCTGAGAAACGCACACGCAGAGACATACTCCTCACACACCCACGCTGGATATATCCACCATCCACGCTACACAACACCTACGCAAAACATCCCAACTCGTCTTCCTCTCCCATCCAGCTCGAATATATATACGTGTGGGTGTATGAATCATATAGGGAAGAAGATGCCCCGTCCTGCCACAATGAGGATCCACGGACTACAAGAGGAGAAGCGGACGGAGCCCCCACACGTACAATGATGTTTTTTTTCCACCGTCAGCATCTTACGTGGGTGGGGAGCCCACGTCGAAGCACATACTTCCCTGCGGCTGAACAGCAAAGGAGAAGTTGCTGAAGTGCTCGAAGTTACTCAGCGACATCTCATTATAGAGCGACGGACCTCCGGCCGAGGGACGGCTGGTCGGGGAGCCGTCGTTGGAGTGGCGGCCCTGGGCCGCATTGGTGGAGAGTGGGAGCGGGTAGCGCTCCTCGCCGAGGACGTGGTCGGTGGAATCGCCATCTGCGGGAGATCCGGTGCGGTATGAAAAGTTGTAAAAGTCATTGCTCATGCCAACCCGGCTCGAGCTCGGTCGGTCCGTGGTGGGGCTCGTCACGTCCAGCGGGTCCCCCCCACTCGTGCGGATGGCGGAGGGTGGCTGACGTGTATCCACGCACGAAAAGGCACTGTGATTCGCTTCACGTGGGGAGCCGAAGGAGGTGGCGGATTGGGGGGAGGTGGGGCGGCGCCCTGCCGGAGAGGTGGAGTGGAGCACCGGCACATGCACGTTGGCCCCCTCACGTGTGGGTCCTCCGTGGCCGCTGCCCAACAGCGACGTTACGCGTGCGCCGGTTCGGCTGGCCATTAAGCGTTGGTGAACGGCGCTGCGCATTGACTTCACCTCCAACGGAGAAGCTTCCATCGCCCGAGCCTCCGCGGTGCCAACCCCTGGGGGAGGTTGTTGGAGTGGCGATTGTGTGGTGGATGGGAAGTGAGCGCCAGGCCGTGCGCGCTCCACCCCACGTGAGCGATCTGCCGGAGTGTGAGAGATGGAGCTCTCACTGAAGCACCGGCGTGAGCGGTTTCCTTGCGCGTAGGTGGGGCCATCATCCACGTCGTAGGCCACGCCGTGGAGGGTCATGGAGGGTATCACGTTGGTGGCGCTGAGCTCCATCGGACCGCTATCCGTGATGGCCACCACAGAGTGATGATGGAAGCTGCGGTTGCGGTAGCGTGGAGAGGCGCCTGTGCCAGGCTCCGATAAGCTCCGGCCCATGTGGCTTGCAACAGCAGCATCAGGGAGGTGCCGTTCGGCAAAGGCCATCATAGGGTGCTCCATCATCATGGGGGTGCCGAGGGCAAAGGAGCCGTTCGAGGATATCATAGATCCGTTGGTGACAAGAATCATGGCGGAGTCGCTCGTCGTGGAGGTCGTGGATCCATCATCGGTTGTGCTGCTCTCACTCGCCGCCTGCCTCTGATACTCATCCCCAGTTTGGCGGCCGTCCTCCTCCGCGGTGGCCATGGAGAGTACGCGAATGGTGGGGGAGTGCGCGCGGCCATCCCCACTCCGCGTAGATCCACGCCCACTCGAGGGGCAACCTTCCTCACGCACAAAACAGTTGGTGGTGCTCCGCTCATCGGTGGCCAATGCCGGCGAGAGGTCATCCACCGCATCCGCCTGAGCGCGAAAGAATAAGGGTAAGGCCTCTGCCCCAGCGTGGCTGTGGCGTAGGGAGGAGAGGCTGGATCGGCTGCGGAAGTGAAGGCTATCGTTGCTCATGAGCTCATCCTGAATGATGGTATTCTCCCGCGTGATGGGGTTAGGCTCACTCAGCAAACTCCCACACAAGGGGTGGCGTTCATCGTAGAGCCCAGCCGCTGGTGATGGGCTGCGGTAGCGCTGCATCGCCCCCGACTCCCCCGACTCCGCCCCCTCACTCGTCGAGGGGCTCAGCATACGGATGCTCTCGGAGGAGGTTATGGGCTGTGGGCTCTGTGGTGTGGTGCCACTCATGAACTCAACCATACTCCCCGTCGGCGTGGAGCCTTCCATCGGTGAGGATAGCACCTGGGCAGAAGATGGCAACCTGGTTGGATCCACGTGGGCCGCCTCCGCCGCACATGGCGAGGTGAGGTGTTCTGTTGTAACGCTGTGGCCCGTGGCGGAGAGGCTGAGCTCCATGGAGGTCTCCACGGGCTGGTTGGGCCGACGTGCTGTGGCTGGCATTGAGGCAAAGAGCGAGACCCCTTCCTCCAGCGCATCATCCTCATAGTAGGTGTTGGGCCTGTGAGATGCCTTGGCCAGTGCCTCACTAGCCTGGCCATCGTGCATCGGCGCGCGTGTAGCTGACAGTCCATCCAGCTCCGTTGATGGTGTTGAGCGTGTGTCGTCCATCGCGGAGCGCGCAGACTCCGCCGTGTTGCGTAGATCCGTTGTGGGGTCTGTGAGCTTGGCTGGGGCACTAGCAGCGTTGAGCTCCTCCTTCTGCCGCTGGGCGGCGATGGTGGCCAAGGCAGCCGTCAGAAATTCCGCCGGAAGTACAGCGGTTTTGGCGAGGAGATCATCATCTTCCTCACCATCTCGTCCACCACCGCTCGTTGTAGGAGCCGCGGCATTCCGAAGAATGGAGGGGAGCTGTGGGATAGGCAAGTGAGGCACCAACTTCTCGGCTTGTGTGTTGCGAGCCTCATCCGTCGCGCGCTCCTCAACCCCAAAATCACTGGAGAGGAGTGACGATGCACGAGACGAACTCTTGTACTTGGATGGTTGAGGTACACGTGCAGGTAACATGATGGGTGAAGAGAGGAGCTCATCCTCTTTAGCGGTGGAGATGGCCGCCGACATACATGCAGAGGATGGACCACCACCCGCAGCGGTTGTGCTTTGCACGCAGCTCAGCGCCGCAGAGCTTCCACGACGACCTCCCCGCCTTCGATTTGACGAACCTTTTTCAGGTGAGGAGAGGTTCCCCGATGTGCTGCTGGTGCCTTCATCGCCGCGTCTTCGTGAGCGATGTGGTCGGGCAGAAGGAAGTGGGGTAGACGTCGAGGCTACATCACCCTCATCCGTGGAGAGCAGCACCACCGACCGCGACTGAAGTGGGGTGCGGGCGCTACCGCACGTGCCAGCGGTGAGGATGGATTGGAGGCGTTCAAACTGTTCCTCCTTCGCCGCGCGCAACTTGCGGTGCTGCTCCAACGCAGCGTTTACCCCAGTTGCCGTCACGGCATCGGGGAAGAAGCGGAGATCATCAGGCGCGCGTAGGCGTGGCACGTAGAGCGGGTTGATCTTCAGCTGAGTGAAGCGTTCTCGCCAATCGGGGGGTCGAGGCGTAGGCGAAAGCTCCAAAAAGTCCTCTGCGGTGAAGTGCCCCATTGGAAAGTTGGAAGCATCCGCACCAACGACGTCAGCAACAGGCATGCTGCTCTCCTCTCGTACATCATCTCCCTGGAAAGGACGACGTGCGGAGCACCGCCTCGCTGAATGTGAGAGGCCAAGATTGGTGATAGAGTCGAAGTCAGCCGTGGCCTCCGTTGATATGCGCTGGTAGCTCACCGACGGAGATGAGGCAGTGGAGGCCCACTGTCGTGGTGGATTGAATAGCACCATTTGATCGTAGAGCTCGGCGGCAACATAACGACAAGAGAAGAAGGGGTGCTCCAACACGTCCGCCCCGCAAAGACGCTTTTGAGGCTGACGTTGAAGAAGCTGTAAGATGAGATCGCGCAGCAGATCCCGCGCCTCCTCAAGCTCACTCATGGCGTGATGCAGGAACACGTCGCGCTCTGCCACCGGTAGATTCTCCGTGGAGTGCCACTGATGTTGTGGGAACATCATCATGCCGCCATCTGCGCCAACGTTGAGACGAAAAGATACGTTGCGCGGGGTTTGGCCCGGCATGGATAAATCCGCACGTTCATGAAAGCCACTCGTACTCAGGGCATTGCGCATCGATGGCAACAGAGAGTCAGATGGGTGCGAGAAGCTGGGGTTACCCGCTCCACCGGGACTGGCAGCGGCATTGACGTCCAAGGGAGAGAGAAGTGGGGTGAACAGCTCCTGATATCGGAGATAGAGCTGAGTTATACGTAAGTGAACCTCCAGTGCCACGAGCTTAAAATCGTGCGGACTAACCACCACATCCTCCTCCACAATGGAGCGGAAGAGCTTCAGTTGATTCGGATCATCAAATGGTTTTCGGCCGTTTGCCCACTCAAAGAGAAGGCAACCAAAGCTCCACCAATCCGTAGCGCAGTCATGACTGGTGCCGAGAAGCATCTCCGGGCTCATGTACTGCGCTGTACCAGTGAAACTCGCCGCTCGCTCCACCGTTGGTGATGGAACCTTCTCCTCCGTTGTATCGCCACCACCTGATGAGGCCGCAATGGCAGCACCTTTTCGCGATTTGGCCACGCCAAAGTCCGTCAGCATCACGTGGCCATCACGCTTCATGAGGATGTTCTCCGGTTTGAGGTCGCGATAGATAAAGCCAGATTGGTGAATGTACTCCAGTACCAAAGCAATCTCCACGGCATAGAAGGCCACCAGACGTATCGGCAGTCGGGCATCATCTGGTGCAGCATCGGGGATGTGTACGCTGGCACTCTCAACACGGGAAGTTGAGAGACCTAACGATTGCGTAGATTGCGTGAAGAGCGCCGGTGGCCGTTTGCTGTCGGTGCTGCGTGAGGTGGTGAGGGGCTGCGAGGCTGTCTCTCCGCCCTCTATCATGGAGGAGGTCGGCGCGGGACGGTCAATGGGGGAGTTCAGGCGTAACGCCTGCCGTGCCATTGTGGGGCGGGTGTTGTTGTTCTTGTTGTTGGTGTTGTTGATGTTGGCGGGGCCCTCCTCTCCTCCTCGTCGCGAGGTAGGATTGGAGCTCAGCCCTTGGGGTACTCGCACCTGTGGAGATGCCTGCTCCGCATCGGCTGGCACACGCAACACCGTTTGCAGGCCTGGGCACCCTTCCTCAGATGGATCACGCGATGGTGCCGTCGGAGGTACGCCCGATGTGGATGCCTGTGGCAGCGTGGAGGCCGTCTCTGCAGTGGCGGAATGGGTATCTGCCTCTTGTTGGCGTTGTTGCAGTTGGCTGAGTGCTACGACGGTGAGGGGGGAGGCATTTTCTTCCCCTCTCTCCTCCAATGCGGGGGAATAGCCAGAGTTGGGGCCAAAAAGTGTGTCTAGGCTATATCCCCTCAAAATTAACTCAGCATGAGATCGTGGAGAATGATGGAAGGCCTCCTCAATGGTGCGGTGCGTGAGAAGCTGCGATTCGCCACCATCATCCGTCGTACTCGCCCGATCTTGCCGACCTGTGCTTTGATCCTCCTCGCCCATCATCGTACTCTGCGGAGATCCCGTGGGCAGTACTGCTGACGAAGAATAGTGAAGCAGCGGAGCGGTAGAACTAATGTTGCTGGCACCACGAGTATGAAGGTGCCGCATTGACCGTCGTGCATGGCGCAGACGACGATCATCCTTGTGAAATGAGAGCACGAAGGAAGGAGGATGTGCTCCATCCACCTCACCCCCGCCCATCCCATCACCCCCTCTGCCATCTACCGAGGCAAAACTAGCGTTGGTCGTCCCACTGGTACCGGAGGGCTGAAGTTGCAGGTAATACCGACTTCTGCCGGTGCTGATCTCCACATCACGGCCATCTCCACCTGTGGCGCCAGCAACTTCCCCGGCGTTCTGCCCTACAGTGCTGCCATCTCCATAATATGGATAGCGCAGCTTCCGCAGTGTTCGCCGCATCTCGCGACTCCACAACTTTTCAGTGGAGAAATTATACAAATCCCCGCCTTGGGCGAACTCCAGGACGAAGTAGAGGCACTTACCACTCTGAAAAGCTTGCTGCAAGGTCACGAGGAATGGGTGACGCAACGAGCTCAGCACCTGACGTTCCGTGAAGGTGCGCTCCACACAGCCCTCCTGCTTCACCTTGAGCTTCTCAATCTTCTTGATGGCAAAGAGGTCGAGGGTGCGCTTGTGGCGGGCCAAGGTTACCTCCGCAAAGGTGCCCTTTCCGAGGTAGGCCACGAGCTCGTAGTCGGCGAGGGAGCGGGCGGCGGAGCTGCGGTAAGCCGGGCGCGAAGCTGGGTGCCGGCGGCGATCAGGTGAGGAAGAATCCTCACGCACGGTGGGAGCTTGTGCAGCTCCATCCGTCACGGCCGCAGCGTTCGTTGCGGTCTCAGAAGGTGAGCTCATCGCCACAGCGGCAGAGGCAGCTGTGGCAGCACTATTGGGTGGCTCAGATATTGCAGTTTGTGTTGTTGGGGGTGACGCAGCACTTCCGCCCGCCGCATTGAGTATGCGGTGCTCCGCGAGTTGTTTTCGAAGCGCGGCGGCGTTGCCGTCGAGGATCGATTGCAAAAAATCATCCACCTCGTCGGTGGATTCCTCGAGCTCCACGGAGTCCAGGCGGCTCTCCATCACTTCCGTGGGAACATCCATCACAACTGGTGCGGAATCATGGTTGGGAGATTGCTCCTTCACTGCAGGAGCAGAATTGGTGGCTGTGGTTGATACCTCTGTACTCTTGTGCGACCTATCTCTCACGTTGGAGGAGTCTTTGCCGCTGAAGAATCGCTTGAGCTTCTTCAGCATCACCACACGAGCCTCTTTACGCCCCCAACACAATGATGGAGCGCGCGCTCAGACAACAACAGGATGACCCCGACGACGGTGTTGGATGAATCCGAGCCAGAACCCCAAAGATTCTCGTCAGCCACTCAGCCTCCAGGAATGCCCTCTCGCAGAAATAAAAAGACACTAAACCAAGTGGGTATATGCGATGAGGCTGAGCTCCGTCGTGGGCGTCGTTGAGATCCTCTGGTTCCCCGTCCAGCCGTTCACAATGTGGTGGGTGAGAGCGGCAGAGATGGGGGAGGAAGAAGAATACAGTACAAGTAGAAGAAGAAGATTGAGATGCAAAGCTATCTACAAACTGCCAAGCACGTCGGTGTGTGTGTGTGCTTGTGCTCGCCGACTACCTCGGTATCAGCACACCGAGCGTAATAAACTGAACATGAAGAGAGAGTTGGAAGAGAAATGTGTGCTGGGGTTAAGATGAAAGATGAACGTGTGTGGGTTGCACGCACCCCAATGATGTAGTCATGAGCATGATGGTGATGGTAATGATGTTCTTCACCTTAGCCGCCTCGATCACAATTAAACGTTGCTGAGGGGCATCTCTCTGGAGTTATGCCACAGCTCCCACTCGGAAGACCGAGATGAGCTCCTCCACAAACGCTTCGATATCCTCCTCGCAGTTGCCGAGGCGCTCCTCCAGGCCATCAATTACCCGATGCACCTCCAACACCGTAGAAGGCCGTGCCGCCACAACCTGCATCAGCTCACCCTCTGACAACACAAGTGGGGTCTTGTCCTGGGGCGAAGAGAACTCCGTCGCGGAGGTTGGCGAACTGAAGGAGGAGGAGGCCTCCCGCTTTACGAGAGGTGTGATGGAGGTGTGGTGCGAGAGCATCGGTCGCAGGTTGGGTCGGCGGCCTTCTGCCATTCCATCCATCTCCGCGCTCTGCCCAGGGCTGCCCACCCCACGTGCTTGTCGGCGCTCATTTAGCCCGCGCAGAACATCCTTCACGCGGCCGGCCCACAGCGCTTCTCGATAACTTCCACGACGCTCAAACACGTGTAGCAACTTATCAACGGCATGCACCTGCTCCGCTGTACCCGCACGTGAGTTCTCCAGCCTCCCCGACACCGTCACGAGTGTGGCATCATCCTTGTTGGATTCCTCCTCGCCATCCATCCAACCACGACGTACTGAACGCAGCACAGCATCGCTGCCGCTACGGCTCATCAAACCATCCGCTGGCATCATGGAGTAGATCGATGGAGGTCCATAGAGCTCCGCCATGGACATCCACGTGCGCTCATCCTTGTGTGTTGTGGCATCATCTTCTTCAGCCTTGATGTGGTTAGGTTGGCCATCATCTTCGCTCTGCTGCTTCACCTCCGCATCTCCACGCGCGCCCCAGGGAGAGGCCACGCGGCAGTCCCGCCCACCGTAGCGGAGCAGGTAGCAGAGCATTTGCACCTCAGCCAGGAGAACGCTGAGGTGTTGGCTGGAGTTGGAGGAGAGGACGGCAGAAGAAGCATCCTCATTCACCCCACCTCTTCGTGTGTTGGTTGGGCCATTCGCAAAACGTGAGGCGAGGTAGTTGCTGCTGACCCCACTTCGTGGATCCGCCTGGGCGTGTTGCAGCCCAAAGGGAGGATCTTGTCGCGCGGTGCGTTCATCACGTCGGCGTCGCACCAATGCGTACACCTCCCCACACGTCATGGGTATTCCCTCTGACAAGATACGCATGGTGGTTGTGCTTGTGGCAATCTATTCCTCCTTTGATGTGTTGCTCCACAAAGAACAACCCTTGGTGATCTCCTATCAATGAGAAGAAAAAAACGTGAATAGCGAAGATGTGTGTGAGGGTTGGGATGGCACAAGATGGCGATGCCTATAGAACCACCCATCGCATACCACTCTAGACGAAATTTGATGGGAAGCATTGGCACGAGCAAATGATGTGTGTCTTTGATGGGCAGGACGTTGAGTTCTCCACCGTGTGTGTGCGCGACGTCGTGGACGGTATCTTCCTTTTCCTTCACCACTTCACTTCCCATTCACCCCATCCACACAACTCTTGGGAAGCAATCTTGGTTGCATCCCATCATCGTGTGGCGAGGCTCACGGACTTGAGAGAAGGGATGGGAGGGCAGACTAGATGTTCTGGTTAAGTCATCCCAACAAGAAACAAACAAGTTCGATATGGAGTCTTTGAGAATGAGAAAGATAGGTTGAGATGATGTCGTGGCTAGACGAGTGTAAAACTCCAGTGAAGCAGCACGCACAACCATCTTCCCAATCTGCAAAATGGTGCCAACAACTTCACTCATCAACATGAATGAAGCATGCATGTGTGGTTTTGTTGCGGATCAACATCATCATCATCATCATCGAGATGACCTTCTGCACCATCATAAATCCCAGTGACTGTGGTCTACGCTTGAATGATGCCAGCAACGCACATCATCATCATCATCATCATTGGAACATCTTCTACTCAACGCGTCTCGAAAGGGGAGGTAAGGGAGAGGTTGCAGAAAAATATCTTCCAAATACTTCGTTCGTATGGTTGGTTGTCATGTGTTTGTTCGTGACAAGAGATCTCCTCAGGAAGGTCCAGCAGTCTTCTCAATATCTGTGAAACATCGGCCATTCCTCGGAGTGAAGGAGGGAGAAAAAGCAAAGAAGATGTCAGCCGGGGCGTCGGTTCATCACGAGCGCGGCTTCCCTGTGTAGAAAAGGCACAGGAACGGTTTTGGAGAGTAGTGGTTGTGATGAATTCTGTATCGTCAACGCCATCACGAGCATCACGATGTGTTGTTGTTGTTGCTGTTGGTAGTGGTGGTAGTGTTGGGGAGTAGCTGATGAATGATGATGTCGTCCTTCACCCCAAGCTCCACAACGCAGTTTTTGGGCACGCGCAATGCTGGAGACATCTCCGGCTTGAGGTCAGTGAAGAAGGCCAACATGGCTTGTGCAGGAATGGGCGGGGCGACCACCACGGCTGGAGATCGTGCGCGCATCACCGCCATGATCGCTGGCTCCAGACGCACATTCACTTGCCGACAGCTCTCTCCGTTGGGGAACTGAACGGAGTAGAAGAGCTCCGGATCGGTGCCCTGCGGTGCGTGCTGGAAGAGCGTCAGAGCATCACCCAGCTTACCAAATCGGGAGGTGCGCGTTGAGCACAGCGCACCACCATCACCCGCCACGTCACGTGAAGTGGGTGATGGTACCTCCTCCTCCTGCTGCTGAATGCCTGTGGTGGCGAGAAGGAGGTCGTAGAGCTTCGGATAGCGCTCCTTCGACCAATCCATCGTGTGGCCGCCAAAACGGCCGAAATTGATATTATCCAGGCCAGGAACAGGGCAGAGGACCTCATCCACCACCTCCTCTGCCTCTTCTTCCTCATCATCGGTCGGGCTCAAGTCGGTGTTGCGGCGGCTTCCCATGCCACCATCTTGGCCTGTGGGGAAAGTCAAGCTCGCCGCGCGATTGGAAGGGCTGGCCGCTTCACTTCCTTCCGATACCACGTCAGGTGATTTGGCGGCCACGGTGGAGGTTGTTGGCCGACGTGTGCCGCTGGATGGATGGGTGGCGGGTACACGGGTAATCTCAATTGGAATGTTGTGTCGGAGTGGGGAGAGCATGCGTCGTGTAGATGGATTCGGGAAGGTATTGCGACCAACACGCGCGCTGTCTGTGGTACTCTGTGGGGCAGTGGCCTCGCCACTTGCCGTGCCCATCTCGGTGGAGGGGGTGTGGGGGCCCATGGAGGAGGTGGCGTAGGCCCCTTCACACTCCTCATCAATCAAGGGCATGAGTGTGCTGATGACGTGTCGGTTGGTGGCGTGGAGGACAACCATGTTGGCCACGTAGCGATCCTGAATGAAGTGCTTCAAGGCAAGGGCATATTCTTCTCCCTTGGCGGTCAGACGCTCATCACCACCAAATTGATGTTGCGAATCCCCAACCGTCTCACCAGGAAGTGCGATGTAGATGGGGTAGGCGACGGGATGAAGATTCATCAAGAAGAAGGCGATGCGGCTGCCCAGGCCCTGGCTTACCTTGTGAAGCACAACGTGGTGCTTCACGTTGATGATCTTAATGAAGGAGAGGAGCTCGGTCGGGTCGAGCGGCTCGTACACTTTTTCATACTGATGAATGCGGTCGCGGAACTCCGCAATCACCGCGTTGGTGTCGGTGACGCTCTTGAAGTCGTCGTTGTCGCACTTGCTGCGGAGGATATTCTCTGTGATGATGTTTTCATCGGTACAGACGGATTCAATAAAGAGAAGGCGGAAGCTCAGGTTGTGTTTGGCGGTTTCTGATTCGAAGTAGGACTTCAGCCAACGTCGTCGTGTTTTGGTGGTGTTGGTGGCATCGAGAATACCAATGGCCTGCTCATGGCTGGCAATGAAGCGCACTAGGTCCTCACACGCCAGCTCCGCCATCTTCTCGCGGAGCTCCTTGCCCTTTGGGTTGTTAGGATCGAAGAAGTCCGCTCCACTTGTTCCTGCAACACCGAGAAGCTGGCGGCGATAGGCTCCGGCGTTGAATACGCGACATGGCACACCCTTCCAGTTCATGTACCGCACCAAACGTTTGCTAATGAAGCTCTTTCCACGTCCAGGGAGGCCACACATACAGACGATGAGTGGGACCGTGTCGGAGATGGTGGTGTAGCAGCTGTGGCGCTCATCCAAGGTCGGGGGAGAGGCAACGTCCTCCATGGGTGTCTCGCCAACCGCGCCGCCACCGTGTGCGGTGTCGGTGTTGTTCGCCTTGCCAGGTGGGAAAACCATGGCCGTGGCGGAAACGGGGGATCGTCGTGGTGAAACCGTCGAGTGTGGTCGCTCGCCTGGGGTGAGGTCCTGCACCGCTGCATGGTCATCCGCATCGCCGTGGCGTTTGGTTGCCATTGCGGTGCTCGGTGGCGGTGATGGCATGCTCAACTCCATGGAGTGCAACATACTCACGCTGCCCATCCCACCACCACCACCAACCTGCTGCCGACGAATGGCGGCTAGAAGGAAGCGCGAGACCTCTCCATGCCGATTGGCCGCCGCGCAATCGAGTGGGGTGCGTCCGTTGCGATCTACGGCGAGCACATCCGCATCAAAAGACACCAACACACGTACAATGGTGGTGTTTCCCTCCGATGCAGCCACATGCAAGGGGGTGCAGCCATTGTAGTCGCGTTCATTCACGTTGCATAATTGCTCCTGAAGAACGTATTGAAGCTTGCTGGCACTGCTGGCACGTACGAGGGCGAAGATGTTCTGCGCCGCTGACTCCGTCTGTATCTCCGCCAGGTGTTTCTTCAGCTTGTTCTTGCGCCGCTCCAGCTCCGCAATCATGGTTTGGCGGTTGACCTGCATCACGCGTGTGGCGGCAAGGGGGTCAGTGAAGATGGATTGGCTTCCGTAGTTGGAGAGGAGCATCGGAACGGTGCCAATAGTGCGAAACGATGCCTCCAACTGCTCGCGCTTGGCGTGGTGGTGGCCACTCGGCAAGTGCAACGACGCCGGGAGTGTGGCACGTCGATGGTCGAGCTGCGCAGGGTTCGTGGAGTTGCCGAGGCTCGCAGCCCCGTGCACGCCATCGGGGGAGAGGCTCCCCAGTGTGGTGTTTCTGCCTCCGCCAGAAAAGGTGGCCAATCCTGGCGGAGATATTCGGCCGGTGTTCTCGAGTGAGGGGCACTCCGACATCTTCCGTGTGTTGATGCTGCCCACCGGCGAGGCACCGTGTGGGTGCTGGGTGGAGGCGACGGAAACCAACGAGGTGCTCGGTGGGAGATCCATCATGACGTGCGTCGTGGGCCGCATGTGGCAGTTGCCATCCAACGCATAGGTCAGCCACTCATCCTCGCTCGTGGATGTCAAGCTACGTTGGCTCGGGTGTGAAGAGGAGTGCTCCTCCACCGGAGAGCTGGGCGAGTGTGCGGCCCGCGTACTCGACGCAACAAGTGCAGACGGAGCAGATGTGTGGTCGCCCATCGTTGATCCGGCCGGAGCGTCCACGGAGATGGGGTTGCTATCCGCCACCTCGCGAGATGGGTTCGATACATTGCTCGTAACTGAGTTGGCCCCACTCGTTGATCGCGGTACGTTGGTGAGGTTGATGGGCGAACGCTCGGCAGAAGAAGGTGGTGCTGTGCCGGTGCCTGACGTTGTGGATGGAGCAAGGGTGGCGAGCATTGCGCCAGTATCGCCATCCGCGGAGGAGGGGCATCCCTCCATGTTGGTTGCGTTGTTCTCCGAGGTGCTACCAGAAAACAACAACTTCAGCTTGTGCAGCATCGATCCACGATTGATGTGGCCGATGATACTGTGTGAAGTGGCAGTGGCAAGGTGTGCTGGCACGCAGCACAACCAGACCAGTAAGAAACAATACGACGTATCTGTGTGCAGAAACACAACAACTACAGATGAATACGAGAGTTGGGTGGATGATGTTGATGATGATGAAAATGATGTTGTTGTTGTTGATGATGATGAACTCAATGACAGAACAAGAATAATACACCATGGGCACAGTGTTCTTCAGCAAACCACACTTGTACGTTGCCTTAAGTGATGAGATCCATGAGCCACACCAAGGTGAAGAGCACAGCGCGTAGTGCGTAGCAAAAGTAGAGCGCCACTCGCACCCCATCTCCTGGGCAAGACACATGCACCAACGTGCTGCACGTACTCGGTGATGCAGCCAAGAGGAGCAGCTCCACCGACTTCAGGTTTGCCGTCACGAGGAACTCCGCAATCGTCAAGATGAGGCAGGCGGCAAAGCACCACACACGGCCCTGAAACACAACAGCACCGTAGTCTGCGTAGGCCTCCCCAAAGGCATGCGCAGAGAGCCACCGACTCATGCGATAGAGCAAGCGGCTCACGACGTTGCCTGTGGAGATGCCGCCGGCAACGATGTCGGCCCCATCCAAAACGTGCTCGCCACCACGTCGTGGGCTGTTGGATTCACTCGCCGTGGAGGCGATGGGGAGGTCGCTGCCCTTGCCTAAAATAGAGTTGCTCAGCTCACTCGCTATGCCACGAGAGATGGATGCTCCGAGTAGGGATGGGCGTCCAGCTGGTGGCGCACCGGTGCTGCTTCCAGCATAGCGCGAGTGGCCCTCTGCCATGCTTGTAGTTACGGAGTAGGATAGTCGTCGTGCATGTGTTGGTGTGGCAGGTATCGTCCTGTGCCAGCCGTGGCTCCACGTTGGGCTCCCTGCCCCGCTCACCTCCGATGATTGTGTTGGGGGAGCTCGAAGTTGTTGCTCAAAGGCCGCCTGATTGAACTTCCACAGCAAATCGGGAGGGAATGCGGCATAACCGTCATAGGGGCTGCGTGTTGTTGTTGTTGTTGGCAATGTGTTAGAGCCCAACTCGCCACCAACGTTGGAGGTCTGTGGCAGCTGTGGTGGCGGTGCGGTGATGGCGTCGGTGGGTGGCGCATGTTGCAAATGATCTCGGAAGGCTTGTAGAAAAGCCATGCGACGTACGCCCATGAGGGCCGCTGCGCTGCCCGCACCACGGCCAGGGTCGTAGCGCATCGCTCGACGGTTTGCTCCACCGCCACCTCCTCCTGCCCCACTGTTTTGGCTTGCCGTTTCATCAACCTCACCACCCACAGCACCTCCTCCTCCAACCCCTCCGCCACCACTCTGCCGTTGTTGCTGCCGTCGTTCGTCGTAAATGGCGCGCCACTGCGCACGACGCTCATGCTGCCAGCCGACCTTTGCAATGCCCCACGACAGTGGTGCCAGACTGCTCAGCAGCTGCAGCAAACACAACACCATGAAGAGTGTGTTGCCGTACTCCCGTGTGATGTAGGCAATCACGGCAAGTTGGTAGCCATTAACCAGCTCCACATTGGTATGATGCGCCGCGTTGCTGCTGCTGCTGCTGCTGCTCTCACTCATGCCAGCCGCTCCCGTCACAGAGCCCTCGACGAAGAGCGTGCCCCAATCATGCGAGGGTACCAACAGGGCGAGCAATACGAAGACCGACGCACCCGACGCAAAGGTAGTCATGAAGGTGCTCAACCGTCGAATGTACATGATGGTGGTCTTAACAACCTCGCCGTACTCGCCGGCATCTTCCGTGTTGCCCCAGCGTCGGCGACGGCCTCCAGCGTCTTGATAGCCGTGAAGGCGGCTCTCGTTGAAGCGGCGCTCCAGCCGGCGCGCCATGCGGCTCTCGCGCTGCTCCACCGCCTCGCGCACCGCCATGGCCTGCCGTTCATGCATCTCCTCCATCGTGTGCCGCACCGCATCGGCGTATACGCCGTTGTGCTCCTCAAAGTAGAGGTGTGAGCGGAGCGGCGGGATGCCTCCCGGAGCACAGAGACGTGCGGCGCGTTGCGTGGCCTCCATCTCATCTACATCAGCGGCAATGTTGGTGTTTGGCCTCACGTCCTCCGCCGCCGTGATGTGGCTCGCAGCAGAGGAGCGCCTCGGTGCGGGTGATGGCAATGGTGCCTCCTCTGTTGCTGCTTCGGCTTGTGCTTCTGCAGATAGCGATGGAGTAGCAACACCGTCGTTGGAGATGGCTACCGTGGCGGTGTGCGCATCATCCACGGGTGAGGTGCTCGCTGCCATTTTCTTATTTCGTCGATCCAGCCACCCGAGCACACCTCCGCTCTCCTGGGCGGAGGTTGGTCGAGAGGATGTTGTGGCAACCCACTCAAAGGGCCGTGAGATGGCACGTGAGTTGAAGATGTTGATGCTCGTCGTACCACCGGCACCACTTCTGTACTCTTCACGAGGCGTGCATTCATGATCCTCCGCGTCGTGTGGCACGAAGCTAATTTCTTCGCTTGGATCGGCGTGCAACGCCGGCAGCGACACCTGAGGTGCTCCACCATCTCCACGAAACACATAACTATCGTGGTAGGGCAGTGCGCCGCGTGCACGAAGAAATGAGGCGTAGGCCTGCTTCTCTTCTGCTTCACGGGTGGCACCAGCCTGGCCATCTTCCATGAAAGCGGAATCACGCATCGAGCTCGACATGACAGAAGCGCTCTTGGAGTCGCTCCCATCGCTGCTGCTCTCTTCAAAGATGGTGTTGGGATGTGGCGCACGCCTCTTGCGTGATGGTGCCATGGTGTATTCTATGAGTGGATGCTAGATCTATGTATGCAGAGAAGCCTATAAATGTATGAATGAATGTGTGTTGTGGCTGATGTTGTCGTGCAACGTAAACGTTTGCGAACTTCGTGTTTTTTTGGCCCACAACGATGTCGAATTGCCTTCAAGAGAAGAAAAAAAAACAGAAGTTGGAAACATGATGCATGAGCAACACACGCATACATCTCACACATAAGTATCATCATCATCATCATCATAACCTGAGCGAGGGTTCCAATCGGTGGTGCTACGATGGAGGATCATCTCTCCAACGAAGAGGATCCTCAATGGTGGCGGCATCTCCACGCGACATCACTACTGGAGCACTCGTCAAGGTCGTGAGGGTCGGGCCATCAAACATCCGATAAGCACAAGTTGTTGGTGTACGTCCTCTGGCTTGTACGTCATGCACGTGTGTTGCGAGCAGCTCCATGTAGCCATGATGCGCAGCCACCGCCTCCCTCGATGGAGGAGCATCATCCATCGCCGCCGCAGAACGAACAACGCCGCCACGCATCAACGCATCATAACGTGCACGCAGCGCAGCCATGGAGCTCTCCGATCCTCTCCCCTCATCCTGGTTCGTTGATTCTTCTCCCTCCTCCTCCACAGCATGAATCATGCGTTCTTGATTGGTCGTGGAGGTGCGCGTGGTGTTCGTCGTGACGGTTGCCGAAGGACTGCGTCGAGGCAGCGGTACGCCCAGCACATCGCAAGATGGAGAAGCAGAGTTGGAGGTGGTGCGTGTGGTGCCCGCTGTTGTTGTGTAGCGTGTGGTGGAGCTGTGTTGGCCATCATGGCGTACGTCGTGCAACCTCGCGGGGTATGGTTGGGGAGTGGGTGAGCCCAACAGTCGAGATCCGCGGCAGATGCGGCGATGTACGTCGGGAGATGAGGATGAATCGGTGCTTGTAAGGAGGGAAGAAGTGGCCAAGATGCTGCCGCTGGAGCCATCGTCGTGATGCCGATGAGTTCGATGGCGGCGATGGTGCCCCTCTCCTTCCTCGTCCTGTGGGCTCACATGTGGTTGGAGCTCCGCCATCATGGCCGCGCGATGGAGCTCTTCGGCCATCGTCGGTGGTGGAGGTGCGCCTCCATCTCCAAATTCTTGCAGCCACTCGAAGATGAAACGCGTCACTGGATCACGAATGGTCGTGGGAGGTCGTCCAGCACGACGTACATCATCCACAGCATGTGTGCGTGCGGCGGCGTCCTCCGCTGCATGCACCAACGAAGTGGCGCTCCCCATCGCTGGTGGTGCAGTTGGTGGCGAATGACGAGAAGCATCGGCAGATGGGGCCACCATCGACGGAGGAGATGAAGAAGCATGTATGTGTGTTGTGTTGGATGCCATCATCATCGGTTGTAGGTACTGAAGACGTGTGAGGAGGCAATCATGCTGAAGCGCTTCCTGCTCCACCACAGCGGTACGCTGGAGCTGCTCCATCTCGCACACGGCACGTACCATCATTTCTGCTTGTGCATGATGAAGTTGCATCAGCGAGGCAGCTTGAGCATCCAAAACTGTTGTTGCTGTGGTGGTGGTGATTGTTTGTGGGGAGATCATCCCAAAGTTGGTCGCAGCCACCTCAGGAGTAGTGGCAAGTGCTGCACGGCGTACGAGACGTGTTTCCTCTACAATCACATCCCGCAAATCTTCTTCTGCACCACTTTCATTGGTTGTTGTGCGCCGTGTTTGTTCCGACATCATCGGCGGAGGTCTATACCGATCACGATGATGATCCAGCATAGGCTGAAGATCAAGCACAAGACGAATGCAGCCATTGCCGTCGTCGTTGGCCGTTGTGGTTGTGGCTTGAATGGCCGCAAGCGTGGTGGTAGCGCCATCTGCCGCCGCACACACCTCCACCGGAATGCGCGATGGTCGTGGTGAGTGTGTGGTGGTGGCTGGAGCAGCCGTGGTCGCTGGTGCGTTGAGGGAGGCTGAGATGATGCCTGAATCCTCCACGGCACCTCTGCGTCGAGGCGATATCGATGGCACCAGAGACACAGATGGAACCCGCACCACCTCCCGACGCATCGCTGCGTGCATCACCGCACCACCCTCCACCACGGAGGACCCACGGCCATCATCATCATCATCCCCATCATCATCGTGCCTCGCGGCCCCACCCTCGTAGCCCATCAACACCTTCTCAAGAGCGTTCAGCATTGCCTTGCGCTCCCCTACCACCTCAACGTGATGCTTCAGCACATCCGCGTGCATCTCCTCCACATCATCCTCAGCTGCCACGTCGGGTATGTTTTCGAGAAGAGTAGCATCTGCGAGGAGCTCCTCCAGCATCGCTCGGGCCAAATGATCATGCAAACGTCCATCCAGTTCTTCCCGCATGAGACTTGCCTGCGATGGTGGCGGAGGTGCATGAGTGAGAACCTCGTGTTGCAACATGGCGGAGATCATCTCGGCATGAAGGGCGTTTACAACATCGTCAAAGAGAGATGCCTCCGTGGCCTCTCCGAGAATGGAATAGATGGTTTCTGAGACCAACCGATCACGTACATCCTTCATGATGCCCTCATCACCCACCACACGGTCGTGGAGGTGTTGGATGGAGCTCGGCCGAATCATAATTTCCTGGAGATGCGCCAGTCGCTCTCTGGCCTCGCGTAGTGTACGCGCCTCTGCCGCCATGGCTGGAGTGATGTACGTCATGCGTCGATGATCATCCGCCAATGTTTCATCCTCATGCACATCCACCATCTTCACCTGTGCTTGATCAGCACCCGTTTGCACGCGATGCATCTCCTTCACGTGCGGGGCACCGTTGATATAGTTGGCATCGTCGGCACCGACGGAGGTGGAGATACGCTGACGGCGCAGCTCCATCTCCGCCGCACGCACCGCGTCGGCAGCCTCTTGCGTTTCTCGCCATCGACGTGTGTAGATGCCATCCATCTCCTCACCGAGACTATAATGATCATATAATAGCTGGCCAGCCGGAGGTTCTTCCACGGGAAGAGGATACGCACCACCTCGTTGTGTGCGACGGAAGGCCTCCGCCGCGACCTGGGAAGTTGGTAGGCGTGCCATTTCCCGTGCTTGAGATTGCTCCACCACAAAACACATCATTGGGCCAACAGCGGCGGCACTGGCGATACGTGATCGATGATGTAGGTCCATCTGCTCCACGATGCTGTGCCCGTCACTCTCACTCAGCTCCATCTGCTCCGTATACATCCACTGTGGTGGCTGCACACTTTGGTGTTGGTGGGATGATGCGATGCTGTGCTCCTCGTGATGATGAAAGCCATCCTTCCTCAACGCACTTGGCGTCAGCATGGGCCGTTGATGATGCGTCGAGGATGTTCCACGACGTTGATCTTCACGAAGCTTTTCTCCACGAGTGTTGCTCTTTGGCTGTGATAGAACGGGCTTCTTTCGTGTTGTTGTTGCTGGTGTGCGAGGCTGTTGCGTCTTGTACGGGTAGAGACGTTTTGCTGCATCTGCGGATGCCACCACACCAGTCTTGCTGCTCCTTGCTTGCGTGGGCTTGCGTTGCGCAGGTGCCTTCGTCGCGGAGATAAAACCACGTGGCAGCAACGACGGAACATCTCCATCCTCAGGTGGCAATCGCGCCTGAATTCTGCCACGGAAATGGCGATCAATCATAGGTTTTGCACCATCGTACGGAGATGATGATGTAGATGCAGCATCACCAGCAACCGATGCAGCGTCCACGACCGCCAATGGTGTCGGAGGTGCAACAGATGGCGGCATCGCTGGTGCATCTGCCAGAGAAGGTGAGACGTTCTTTTCTGAAGATGTTCGTTCTCGTACCTCCTCCACATCAACCTCCTCCTCCTCCTTCTCCTCCTTCGCCTCCACCTCTGCTGCCGTGGATGATGTACGTGGAGCCTTGCGCGGTGGAGGAGCTCCTCTTCGTGCAGAGATGGGTCGTCGTCGAGTTGTTGGTGGAGAAGAAAGTTGTGGCGCAGATACACCAGATGGAGTGGCCACACGCTTGATGTCATCCACAGCCCTATCCAGCATCCGTTGCGTAGATGCCTCGTGACGTTGTTGCTGCTTCTCCTCCCACCGTGCGTGTGCCATTCCTTGTGCCGCCGTCAGCCGTTCAATGAGATGTTGGTCTTCGCTGTGCTTCAGACGTGCATCACGACGGAGTAGGTCGATGGATTCCTTGTGTGCTCGAGTGAGGTCCCGTTGTTGTTGCTGCAATGCCTCCGCAAAGGCACGGTGCTCCACCTGCCGACGTTGGCGTTCGTAGCTCAACTGATGTTGATGATCGTCCTTCACACGATAAAGTTCCTTTTCATAGTAGGTGGCCTCACGCTCCAGCATCGCAACGGCAGCCGCAGAGGCTGGCTGTGGTGGTGCGCTTGCTGCCGTGGAGATGATCAGGGGAGGAGCATGCACATCATCATGCGCAAAACTCACGCGCTGTCGCGTGGGTTGTTGTTGTTGTTGTTGTTGCATCATGGATGATGCGCCAACATCGCCAAAGACCCGTCGCGGCTCGGCGTGGTGCGCGCCAGCAGCCGTCATTGCCGCGTTGTAGGCCGGTGCCACAATGCGCGCTTGCGTCTCTGCCTGTTGCTCATGGCGAAGTCGGCGGAGATGTTCTTGCTGCACCTGAGTGAGGTGCTCCAACAAGCGTCGTTGGCGCGCGAGCTCCTCCGTCAAATCCGGCGCCACTCGTGGAAGAGCCGCGATGACCTTCTCCACGAGCTGTTGTTGCTGCGCGAGGAGCGTGGCGGATTGCTCGGCGGTTGGTGGATGCACCGGTGCTTTGCATCGTATTGGTGGTGACGCAGTAGATGAGGTGTGCTCTGCCCTTGGTTCCTCCTCATCAATAGGTTGTGGCACAGGTGCTGTTGCTGCTGCTTCACGTAGATGATGTCGGAGATGGGGGTTGGCGCTGACGCTGAAGGCCAACAGCCGTCGAACCTCCAGTGGGCTGACGCCATCCATACCGACCTCTGCCATGCTGGGGCATCCACGGTGGTGCGTGGCCCACTGCGAAACATCTGGAATGGCATCCGCATCCTTGGCGAGCATGGCGCAGTAGTTGGAGGCCAGCTCCTCCAACAGACCACCACGACCAATGGGGCCCTTGGGCTGAAGGTGCTCCGCGTTGAGGTGGATCTCACTGCCAACATCCTCTCCACGACCATCGTCGTCGAGACCACCAACGCTACGATAGAGTAGATCCATGGCAAAATCATGGGCACTGAAGTTTTGTGCGGCAGCATCATCTTCACCGACTCCGCCATCTCCACACGAACGCATCTCACGAGGCAGCGCAACGCCATCAGCACGGAGGAACTGATGGATGTTCCTCTCAATGGCGGCATCATCGGAGGAAGAGGAGCTGGATGAGGTAAGGGCCGCAGTGTCTGCCTCTCCACTCCCGTCCACCTCCCACTGCACCGCGCTCTCTAAACGGGCTTTGATGTTGCGCAAACGTTGCTGAACGCGTGCATCCTCGGCATCTGCTCCTTCATCCACCCGCATCACGTCCACATGGGTAAGACCATGGCGATCCATATGAAGTACTTCTTCATCATCCAGCACCTCATTCACCGTGTATGCATCAAGCGATGGCCGCCATATGCGATCTTCGTCAGCCGTTTCTGCCACGAAACGTCGTGCGAGTGGGGCACCAACTCCACGCACAAGATCCTCTCTCGCACTACGCAGGTAAAAGGGTGAGCCAAAGTGGATGTCTAGCGGAGATGCGGCATCCACATCGGCGAGGAGGCCCCCATCATCACCATCATAACGCAGTGCTTCGTCCGTTATGGCTCGTAGTACATCGACGGCATCCGGTTCAGTGCGTAGCTCATCAACAAGATCCACCTCGGTCTGTGTCGTAGAGACGTTCTGTGCGGCTGCTGGACGACTACTTCTTGGTTGCCGCGATGCACCACTTCCTCGGGCAGAAGCACGTGTAGGGTGCGCCGGTGATGCTGCATGAACGTGGTGGCTCATCTTCGATCTCCTCGTGTGTACGTGCCACTGCACGAAAATAATATAGGTTGTTGTGCGTCTAGTATCTATTAAGAATCTGTGTGTATCTAGTGTCGCAAGAGGATGAACGCAACACACCGATGATGATGATGTGGTACGTTACGAGCGACCTCGTCTGCTGTGAAGGATGAAGATGAAGAACACACACAGAGAATACATCATGAGATTTGTGCTAAACAGTTGTGCAACCATCCATGGCAGTGATCCATCAACACAGAATAAAAGAGGATTATATGTTCCTGTATCGTACGCCACATGCTTTCATGGAAAAGGATGAGTTGGTGAATGCACGAGTAGAGGAGATGGTGAAAATGAATGTGCGGTGGCGAGCGACGGGTGCATCGCCACCTTGCTGTTGCACATCCCCACACGAGCCAGCATTCCACACAACCAACACGCAATCAATGAAAAATAAAATGACGGAAGAAACCTAGCGCAAGACCGCGATTTCATGGGCAATGTGGATGACAACAACAAAGAAACAGAAGATCGCTAAGAACGAACCATTCCGAGCCAAACAGCTTTGGCATGACCACGCGTGCAAGTGAGAAAACGACGAAGGCGTGCGTCTTACCACGTTATGCCCCTTCATCTCACCTACATTATCAATCATGATGCACATACATCTCCAAAAACAGAGTGAGAGTAGCGCAACACGCACAGCACCAACACATTCCCTTCTCCAGTAGGAATCCGCCAGCATGCACACACTCCATTATTTAGTGCTTCTTCTTCCGTGCCGCCTTCTCCTCACGCTTTCTACGACGCAAATCATCTTGCTTGTGCTTTGGCACACGGAACACCGACACCGACAACACCTCCGCCGTCTCGCACACCACATTGTAGGCCAAGTGGATCAACGTGCAGGCGGAGAGCAAAAAGAACTCCAACAAAATCAGCTCCTCATCCAGGTTGTAGGCCCGCATCGATCCCTGTGGTACCGATTGCGGGGAGGCAACGCTAGAGCTGGCGTCAACCTTCTCGCCACCGCCACCGCCAGACACCGAGCCTCGTTGGCTCTTGTGAATGGTATGTACGTTGTGGAGATACGTGAGGAACACATGCACGCCAAAGATGAAGAATGGTGCCAACGTGCGTCGAAAAGGCATGAATTCGCAGTCGCAGATGTGTGCCAGCATCACATGCACCGACAACTTGGTGTAGAGCATGCCAATCGTCCAACAAAAGAGTCGTGGATGTTTCTGAAAGATGTTGGCCTGCGACGTGAGGAACCATGAGTTGGCGAGGAGCGTGAGAACCACCAACGGTATCAAGCCCGTCAAGGCGTGCAAGAAGGGGTGGCGCACGCGGAAGGAGGTGAGAGAGAACCACTTGTCATTGCCCGGGGTCACTGGGGAGATGCCAACCTCGGAGCTCTCCTCCTCGTCCTCCTCATCATCATTCTCACTCACGTTTGGTGTTGGGCAACGGCACACCGCCTTATACACCTGATAGACGTTGCCCGCACAGGTTAGTATCGCACCCAAGGTCATGAGTGCTATCATGATGGTATTGTAGCGAATGCGCAGGGTTCCTTCATTGTTGCCGTACATGCGCAGCACCGCGTTTTGGATCCACGTCTGCCCCTTCCACCTGCTCGACACCATCGTGGTTGTGTCTCCCTCACGGCTTGGCAATACTACTTGGGTTGGACGTGTGGGGTGTTCAAGGTACGTGCTGGCGCAGTTTACGTTGAGGAGGAGCGGAAGGATCTCCACACCGCCAGAGAGTGTGGTAAGTACGGGGCAGAGGAGGTGGAGAACGTTGGCCTCCACCGCCACCGCCACATCCGGTGCGGGCAGCTGCAGCACAGGAGGGAGTAGCGTGGATGGTATCTCAATCGCGTTGGCCGACCACCACTGCGGGCCACCACAACACGCCGTCCAGAGATATATCCCAATGGCAATGAGTAGGCCCTCGTTGGGGCCGTTGATGACGGGCAGGATGAGCGCACCGCGGTAGTACTCCTCCCACGTATTCATGAAGAAGACGGCGACGCTGTTTAGCACAATGAGCCACGCCTTCCAACACGGCCCCACCGCCACCGCCGCCGCAACAGATAAGCTGCCAATGATGCAGTTAACAGCATCGCACCCATGATCCATCAGGAGGCCGAGTGGAGAGGAGGTGCCGGTGCGACGTGCCTGGTGGCCATCGAGGTTATCCAGCAGCTGATAGAGGAAGAGTGAGGCGCCAGCGAGAAGGAAGATGTAGGGTGGAGGTGCCACACCATCATCCAGCGTGCTTGCTCTACCAGATCCATCATCCACCCGCAAGTTAGGCATGTGGTAGGCAATGAGAGCGTGGGAAATACAGACGAAGACGAGAGCAGAAACGGTGATAACGTTGGGGGCGAGCCACACTGGAAGCCACTCAACGGTGTGTCGGCACAAGGGGGCCCACATGTGCTTATACACGTAGCTGCGATCTTCGCTTCTGTAGGTGTAGCGAAGTAGGCGCTCTCGTGCATCTACAGGGAGATAGGCACGCTTCCTCGGTGAGGTTGGTGATGAGGTCATCGCGTTGATGTCCGAGACAGCCATGCTTGGAGGAGTGGGACGCGGAGAATACCAAAGGTGCAGGTGCTAGTTGATGAGTGTAGTGTGTGTGTGTGTGTGTGTGTGTGTGTGTGTTGGAGGGGGATTGCCGGGAGTTAGTGGATGTTACGACGGTGTTGGCCAAGATAGTTAGACGATAGGCACTATCTCACCAACTAGATTGTTTGGATTAATGACGAAGAGATGTGTGGAGGGAGGAACACTGGTTCTGTGATGAAGAGGGTTCTGAGCTAGTCTGGGCAGATGGACCCTAAAGGAGAGACGAGCATGATGGAGATGAAGGGGGGAGATTGATCCACACACACACACAACATTCATTTCATCACCAGCCAATGTACAGCCACTTGACCTTCTTCCTCCACGTCCTCCGCACTTTTGTATCGCTCTAAAACGCATCGTTCAGCACTCATCCATTACAAAGAAAACGGCGCATGTCGGCGGTTGGCAGTGGATGCATCTCAACGACATCACTACAGAGTACCGCCGCAACAAACAAACTGGGTGGATGACCACACCCACTGAGCTCCTCCCAATCATGCGTCCCTCGAAGATAACTTTCCAACTCACACACACCCATCACACCCAAGCCATTTTACCACTAAGCTCCAGACATGGTGTGCTGTTTGCATGCATGTGTGTCGGAAAGAAGTTGAAGGAGCGCACATCTAGTACATCCACAAAAGATACGGCAAAGAGATGGGTTGTGCAACGCACGCGCCGCAACTCTTCATACACCTTCATCTGTTGTGCTCCAGCATCTAGGATAGGGGAGGAAGGGGGAGGGGAAGGAGAGATGATGAAAGTGAAGAAAACGTACACGACGATCATCACCGACAACACCACACGCACACACACATACACGGTCGGGGCACTACCAGAGCATCGAATGGCCAGCTCGAATGGGGCTTTGCTGCCGCGCCACACCAAAACGTGGAGGAGGTGTTGATGTGCGAACGGGTGGGCCCGCACGTCGTGAGGTGGTGATGGAGCCCGACATCACCCCGGGGCGTCGCGCATTTCCTTCGTGAGCCCGTCGCGGGGTGGTTGGTCGGCCCGCAGAAGCGGAGCGCTGTTGTCTCTGTGCCCCTGAAGAAGAGCACACAAGCGCGGATGCTGTGCGTGCGAAGGGCTGTGCTGAACCTGGACGATTTCCTTGGTTGAAGGCAGCATGGCGAGTGTCGTGGAGCAGCCGACGACGGTCGGGGAGGTATCCGCTTGTGAGTTGGCGGCGGAAGGAGATGGGCTCCGCGGCGGATGTGGCTGTGGCCATGAGTACTTGATTGTTGTGGCGATCGACGGGGTCCGGGTCGGCCAAGTGGAGGTGTGGGCGGCCTTCATGCGGGGTGGTGGTGGAGCCGAACAGAGGTCGCCGAGGAGATGGTGAGCGCGTACCACGCACCACGCATCCGTCGCTCGACGAGCCCACGCTGCCACTGTTTGCAGATGGTGGGGGGAAAACGAAGCGCTCCAACGCCTCAATGAGCTCCCGACGGAGCTCCTCTTCAGTCCAGCTTTCGTGGCGTCGCTGCATGCGTGCATCACCGCCAATCATGGTTGGTATTTCCATGGAATGTGCCATGTGTGTGGCTGTTCGTTGGTATGGGTGGCTCTCAATGTGTATTGTGGGAGGAACAGGGCTGCGATGCGAGGAGAGGCCACGGGCTGGCGCACCGAAGCGCGAGCGGTTAGGGGTGCGCATCGCCGACGAGGAGGTGATGGTGGTGTTGGTGGTGGGAGAGTAGAAGGATGTTGGCAGCCCGCGTGGGGTGGTGGCCACCGCCAGACGTTCGCGAAGCGAAACCAGTTTGGCGGAGACGGAACGCTTCTCCTGTGAATCCGGCAACGCAGGACGGCTTCGTATCGGAGATGCCTGGCGGCCGGCCAACACCGGTGCTGCCTCACCACCACGCCCAGCCGACGCAGCAAAAGACCATGGAAGTGGTGAGCGTGGACGAGCTTCACATGGGGTGGCAACACTCTTCGGCTCAATCATGGAGTCGTTGGCACATCCTGCGCGAGCAAGAACATCCAACCGAGGTATTGAGTCGCTGCTTCGATCACTCATCCGTCGAGGATCTGCTGAAGGGGGAGACGGGGCACGTCCTGCACGCGGCGTTGAGCGACCCTTGCCCACTTCTGGTGTGGCGCCTCTCGTCTTGATGATGATGGTTGGTGGAGGTGTTGTGGCATCCTTCACGTCACGCGTGCGAGAAGGTGAGGGTGCGATGCGTTGTGCGGGATGGAGCCGTCGGCGGCGGCGGAGGCCAAGATGGATGAGTTCCTGCAGGAATGCATCCGCCGTCTTCATGCCAGGTGCATCCAGCTCATCGCAATCCAGCATGGCATGTTCGCCAATCACAACAAGTGGGCGGTGATGAAGGGGATGTGTGGGGTTCCCCAGAGCAATCGTAGATACCAAGCGCGGAGATACATCCAATGGAGAAGTGGAGGACTTCCCTGCTGTGTATGTGTTGGCACGGCAGTCGCTCAGATGGCGCAGTACGGCCAAGGTGCACTCATTGTGCTCACGAAGGGTGTGGGCCGACCAACTCACTGGACGTGGCGCTCCCACATCCATGAGCTGAAGTGCGCCGACATGCACTCGTTGTGTGGCACGCTTGGCTGCCGAGACGTAGACGGCGTAGCGATGCAGGTTGAAGACGATGTTGGTGGGTCCTCGGCGTTGTGCGTCGTAGCCCTCCGTCGCACTCCACCACCGCTCCACGTTATCCATGGCGTAGCCCATCAGCGTCAGGCAATCCGTTTGCGATCGGGCAGGGCGAGAGATGATTGTAGTGGGCTGAAGCAGCACACCGTCCGGGAGTGCGTCGGGGCTGAAGTGATGCTCATGGCCCCCGACCACCAAGGATGGATCGGTCGTGGGTGGAAGGTGGGCGAGGAGGCAGCGGACGGAGGCGTTGCCCCTCTTCCCGGCAGCGTCCTCGCAAATGAGGTAGGCCGAGAGCTCTAGCTGATCCTCGTGGTAGCGCCACTCCGCATCCACGGCAGAGGCATCGGTGGCCTGACGGCGGGAGATGAGCTCCACGCGGCGGCGGAGCAGCGCCTTGTAGGCCGCCTGCACCGCCCACAAGAGAATGCCACGTGCGGAGAAGTTATCCATCACATCCGACAAGGTGCCGGGTTCAGCGAGAGGCACCGATGGCTCAGCCCCTGACAGAGACGACGTGGTGCATCCACCCCAGGCAACCTCACTCAAGGCAAGTGGGCAGCCCTTCGCCACCTCGCACCCGCCACGATCGAAGCCAACCAAAGACTCCACCGCACACACACTCATGCCGCTTGTTGCTGCATCTGCAGTTTGCGTAGCTCGCTCCACCAACTCCGACTCCGCCACATATCTCGCAAGACGCGGCCAGCCCGTTGCCTGTGCCGCTGACACGTGGCGGCAGCAAAGGAGCGTGGCAACCTTCAAGGGCCCCGCCATGGGCCGCTGCCCATTGTGCTCCACCTCACACCCCCAGCCAAAAAAGGTCTCCACAAGGGGTTCTACGTGAAGCGAGGATGCGGTAGCACGCATCGACGGCATGCGATCCTGTGCAACGGGAGAGGTACCAGATGTTGTTGTTGTTGTTGTTGTTATAGCGGCTTCGTGTGAGAGACGCGACCACCACCAACAACTACGGCGCTTGGGGCTTCGTGCACTGCTCCCGGTGCTGCTGTTGCCCGCCATGGAGCTGCACGGGTCTTCCTTCGACTCCGCCGCACACTCCGAGAGGCTTAAGTCTCGTGGTTTCCGAGTGGACGTCTGCGCCGGTGGTGGTGACGTTCCACACGGCTTGTATGAGATGTTGTGGTGGTGATTGGTATGGATTGGTGCAGTCGTTGCTGCAGGTGTAGCAACTCCATGATGAGCAGATAGTTGGGCATCAGCATCGCCCTCATCGCGCGTGGTATGCGCGGCGGGACGCTCACTAGGTACCCCACTCACGGCACGTCGTGTTGGGTTCATGGATTGGTAGTGGGTGGCACCGTAAGTAGGTGCGTTGAGGCCATCCTCCGTGGAGGTGTTGCTGCTGCTGCTCCTCCATGGAATAGCTGGAGGTACTGCCACTCCCTGTCGTGCTGACACATCAATAATGTGTTCCACACTCGGCACCTCATCCTGGCCAAGTGGAGATGGAACCCACGAGTGAAGATCTCGGTTTTCATGCAGCGATGGAGCACTCAACGGGGCGAAGGATGCCTCACCATGGTCCTCGCGCCAGCGTGTATCGACGCGGAGTGGTGAGCCGCCGCCTCTCCCTGGTGCCACTTTGGTGCGCATCTTCACTTGTTCGCGAAGCTGTGTGGTATTAGGGTAGCCACTGCTTCGGTTTCGTGCGGCTGAGACATTGGATGACGGTGGCCGCTGCATCACAGGTGAGTTGGTGTAGTGTTGGCGCCGCGGTTGTGCAGAGGAGGACGAGGAGGTTCCGCTCTTGGGCGGACTTGTGCGGTAGCTCCCGCTACTGGGGCAGTAGCTCAGACCACCGGTGCGGTGCGAGAGATGGCCTGATTCATCCATTGAAGTCGTGGCGTGTTTCGTCCATCCACATGGCTCGGCAACGGGGTCGTTGGAGGTCTCATCACGCCATAGCGGGCGTGTGTTGCCGCTAAGCATGTGCCTCCAAATGTTGGAATGAGAAACAACAGAGACTACACTTCCGTCCCGTTGAGACGGAGGAATCCGTCCTTACTGGTACAACAACGACGTGGAACAACGCACACACAAAAGTAATGAATAAAATAATAAAACAATGGACGCTCCAACTTCACTGCCGCGCCACTCTCTCTATAGTGTGGAGTAAGGTGGGCAACAAAGTGGGATATGGGTCAGAGCGCAAACCCCGGCTACCTAGCGTGAGATCTCCACGACGACTACAAATGAATCCTACGCAGAAGCCTATGAAGAGCACCACAAGGAACAACACGGCACTTGAAAGCACACACACACACACACACTACATGCCACCACTTGAAATAAAGTGTGTGCCAGTCCATACAATTACAACCAACTACGCAACATGCCCCAGCAGCACATTGCCAGGCACATCAACGATCCATGAACCAACGCTCCAAAAGACCCCGCTCGCGCTCCTTTGCGGCTAGCTGGAACACCTCCTCATGATCCACATCACCACGGCCCTCCTTCACAGTTTCCTTGCGTCGCGTGTAGCAGATCGGCTCATCATACCTCACGAGCATCTGCAACGGTGCGCCAGAAATATCATCCGCGGTTGTCAGGGTTTCACAAATGGGGATCTCCCCGCACACACGGTGATCCTCCTTGCCGCAGCGAATACGGTGTTCCGTCCATCGGCCATTGAACACCACCTCACTTACCAATTCAAAGTTGCCATGTGCCCGCACCGTCGGATCGAGAAGAATGCTGAAGCTCTTCTGTGTCTTGGCGGTGTCCTCGAGCTTAATTGTGTGCATCAAGTGGCGATTATCTCCGCGAGGGTCGAAGCGGAAGCGGCCAAAGCAGTCTCGCTCGAGCAGCAACTCCTCCTTGATGAAGGCATCCACGTCTGTTGGCATCGGTGCCGCCCCTTCCACACGCTCTCCAGTGTAAATATCACGTCCAGCAAAGGCATCAAAGCGGAGCATTGAATTCACCAGTAGGGCATCGGTACGTACGTCGGTGGCAATGAGGGTGCGCAACAAGGACGCCGCGCCGAGGGTTGGTGTGCTGGAGATGGACGTAACCTGCGCGTAGTACTCACACGCACCACGAAGCTCGTAAGCCAGCAGACGTGATGGAGGGTGGATTCGAATTGCGTTCACGCGAGATGCATCCTCGCCGGCATAACCACGAGCGTAGTTTGGTGATGAGTCCACCAGCAGCGCACGACGGCACTCCACCTCTGCTTCCTCGAACAAGGCTCGCACATCCCGTTGCGGCCACGTACCTTCCAGCAACCGCTGCATCCCTTCAGCAAGGAGCATGCGTGGGGCCGATGGAAGCTCCACCTGCTCCAGTGCTCCAAAGAAACGCATCAAGAGGCACTCTTGATGAATAAATGCGTGACGCAGAAGCGGAGACATGGGCCCCGGCCCTTGGACACGCAGTGGAATGAGGTGGCGGAGGAAGGACTTCTCCACCACGGCAGCAGCAACAGGGGCGGCAGGCGCTGCCATTTGCTCCAGTGAATAGATTGATGTATGTGATGTTGTTGTTGTTGTTGCAGTTACTGTTGCTCGTACCCCTCCCACAGTTGTTGTGTGAAGATCGAAAAGAGGGGAAGTAGAAGTGAGGAGGGGAGGCTAGTTATTACTGAAGCCAACAGCACCGCTACAAACAACAAGATAGGCCCTTGTGTGCGTGAAAACACATGCGCCAATGATGATCGCAATGCCCACGCTAGTTGCTGATGGAGAAGATAAAACGATGGAGCAAGATAGAGATCGTACAGAGAGTGAGCTGTAGTTCAAAGACGAGCAACAACATGGCCATGATGCGCATGACGTGATGTTCCTTGGTGGATTCAGTGGTGTTCAAAGGCGGTTATGTGGTTATTCGGTGAAGACAGAATTATTCGCTCAGAAACGATCATGAGAGCTCCAGCTTCAGCCCAAACTGAGCTGAGCTACACGCACACACACTCATGCACATGCACGTGCATATGGCTGGTGTTTCTTCTTATCCACGCTTCACCAGGCGCTTGTTGGCCTTGGTACCGCGTCCCTTGATCTTCTTGGGGCCGTGCTTCACATAACCAGGCACACGTGCCGATGGGTCAATCTGCTTGTAGTTGCGATTGAAGCGGCTCTTATTGAAGTCCTGCACCGCACGCTTCTTGCGTGCACGTGAGGGGAGCTCCTTCTCCAGCTTCTCCTTTCGTGCCTTGGCAGCCCTGCGGCCCGTGAGCATCTCCCGATCGCGCTTCTTGCGTCCCTCATCATCTGAGTCCTCGCCAGAGTCCAGGTGGTCCTCGTCGAAGCGGATACGCACCTGATCGCCCTTGCCGGCGTGCTTGCGGGTGACCAAGGTACCCACAACTTGGAAGGCCTCGGGGTGTTGATGCATGAAGTCAGCCAGGCTCACACCCAACACGCCATCGAAGCGGGCGTTGAAGTGGAACCACTTGCCCACAAGGTTGCCCACCTCACCGACATACATGGGACGTGGCTGGCGAGGCATCGCCATGAGTACCTCCTCCACGGCCATGCGGTGGAGCTCCGCCACCTCGCGCGCGCGGGTACCCGTGAGGGGCAGCGACTTCCACGGCAGTGCCACGTAGTCGGTGACGTGTTGCGTATGAACGGCGTGGCTGCGCATCTCAGCGATGCGATTCTGTTCCGGCGAGGACTTCTTCGTCTCCGTCTGGCGGCTGGATAAGGAGCGTGGCGAGGCTCCCTTGGCTGATGGGGCGGTGGTGGCCGCCTTGGATCCCTGCGTGGCCGGTGTGGGGAGGAGTTGGGCGTGCATCAAGAAGGTCTCCAGCTTGCCAAGGTCGTAGCCGAGGGTGAAGTTCCACAACAGGCGCTGCTCCAACTCCTCCAGTGTGAGGGAGTAGATGGCCACAGTGTCGTAGATGAGGTGCATCAGCACAATGAGGTATTCCACGTAGCCAGACGATACCTTGGCACCGTAGCGGCTGCGAATGCGCTGCACCAGCTCCTTGCGTGGCTGCTGCACCGACTTTAGGCCATCCGGTATGTGGAGATACCGATCGATACCCCAACACGCCGCCAAGGCATCGACGGCCACGGGTGAGGCAAGAGGAATGATGGTGAAGAGGGTGGCCTGCAGCTGAAGATTTGGCAGCGTGTTATAGTAGTTGGTGTAGCGCTGCTTCTCCACCTCTGAGATGGTGGCGGGCTCCGCCTCCTGCGTCGTCTTGCGCTTCTTCGATGGCGATTCATCAGAGGAGGAGGACGGCTGAGTGCGAAGCGGGGGTAGCAGCTTGCAGAGTGGAAGGATGGCCCGCAGCGCTGCATCCGTCATAGAGATGCCCTTCTTTGCCTTGAAGCGTGATGCATGATCAATAAGGTGGCGGAGGATGTAGGCCAGTCGGTGATGAGCATGGGCAACGGTGATGGCACCCCAGTCGCAGCAGAGGCTGTGGAAGAGGAGCGCCTCGAAGTGGCCAGGTTCAGTGCTGTAGACGCGCACCAAATGTTGCAGGGCAGCGAGGAGATCTCCATTGGCTAGGCAAGTGGCTACGTCGTTGTCCAAGTGGAAGTGAGTTTGTGCAGCGCCAACAACCTCCACACCTGTCTCAGTGGAGCTCCCGCTCTCTGCAGCATCCTTCATGAGATGATACTGCCGATGAAGGTCCTCTCCCTTCCACACCGGCATAGTGGCAGATGACTTGGTGAGCTCATACTTCACCTCCTCCTCCGCACTCCACGCAGAGGCAGGTGGCAGCTTCTTCCCGGCAGTCTTGGCACGATGTGCAAAGAACAATGCACGATGATGCAGGCCCTGGAGGTCGTCCGCATCTTCTACATCCGGCAGGGTGATGAGCAACGCCTCGGTGGTGCTTGAAAACCACAGCGATGCCACGCCACTGGCGGCGTCAGGTGAGGCATCGGCGTCGGCGGAGTGGCGCAGGGCGAAGGTGGTTGCCACCACCACGGGCCTCTCACGCGTGAAGATGGCGGAGGGGGGTGCGGCAGCCTCCTCGGCGTCGGTGCTACGAGGAAGGGGCTCCACAACAAGGCGCATGCGCCCACCCAGTCCTTCGCCGCGGGAAGCCCAGGCAAAGGCATGGGCGGATGCCGGACTACCAGCGGCCACGAGCACCTGCGTGTGTGGGTGCTCGGCCAGGAGTGTGGCGATGTGGTGTGAAGCTGCACGGATAGCCGGCCACATAGGTACCGACGCAGGGTCGGCATCCCCGCCACATGCAATGACGGCGCGAGGAATGGATGAGGAGAGAGCGGGCGCTACGCCGACTTCACCAGGGGCAATCACCGGCCATGGATTGAAGCTCATCTTTGGCTGTTGCACTGCGGGAGTCTCCACGTCCACGTCGGTAGTACGCGTGCGCTTGCGCTCCACTGCTGGGCTTTCCTTTGCTTCCGCCCGTGCACGACCACTCTTAAGTGTATTTGGGCTCGTTGCCGCTTCCTTTGACGCCGGCGTCTCTGAAGTGGTGGCTGTGGCCGTCTTTCGTCGCTCCCGCACAACGCCGCTCTTGTGCAGAGTATCTCTGTGTTGAAGCCAGTTGGTGGCAAAGCACTCCTGCCCGCAGAAGAATCCAGCATCGGTGATGCCCTCAGCCTGGCAAAGTGGGCACTGAAAGGCAGAAGCCGCACCACCACATCCTTGGCAGATGGATGAGGGCATGATGACTCACTTCACTTGTGTTGTATGTTTGCGGTGTGCCACAAGAGATTGGTGTGTGTGCGTGTGGGGAAGAATGGCCCAAACGATAACTAGGGAGAAGTAGATGATGGAAGGAGGGTGGAGTGAACACACAAGAACATCAAAGACGTTCGTAACACAACTCCAACGTGGATGCCATGGAGTGGATGGTGGAGTGTTGCTGTTGTGTTGTTGTTGTAGTAGTAGTGGTACACATGCTCACGAAAATGTGTATGGCAGCACACGCACGCACCAAAGACAGAGCACGAAGATCGCCCAGCAAACACAGTTTGAAGACTCTAGCAACCATAAGCAGACACATGCACACAAACACGTAACACATTCATTGTTTTTTGTATGATGGCGTGTATGAGAGGATGCATGTATGCAGGTATGAGATATAAGTACAAGCTACATGGGGTGAAGAATGTGAAGCATCAACGAAAAAAAAAAACTGCCGTCTACGCACTATGGCTAGAGCACCATCATCATATCAAATCATAACATAAGAGCACCAGACTTACTTAGCGCTGCGAAAAAGCGCTGCTGAGTCCTGTCGATGAGTAGCCAACCCGGCTCGTTGCTTCTGCTGCAACATATCAGCATACATGTTTTTGGTGGTGGTGGTGGCAGGATAGGAAGCACCTTGGCTGGCGGTCTTCTCCCACTCATTCATTCTCCCTCGCCAGTGTTGATCAATCACTTGCCGGCCAGTTGTGAATTCCGTGTTGTACGCGTAGCCCTCACCGTCCTCTTCATCTGCTGGTACTGATGCCACTGGTGCATACAAGGGTGGCCCACGTGAGCGCAGCACCGTAGACCGTGGTATTTGGGTACCGGACGACAGGTTGGGAGGATCGCGTCGTGGCTTCCACGTTGGTGCAGCCTCGTGCCGTGAATGTGGTTTAAAGCTCGCTGGGCCGTCTTCACGACGCTCATGGACAACCTGACGTGGAACGACTCTCGCACGTGGTGAAGGCCGGCGGTGACGGGGCACACCAGTAAGCGTGTCTTGTGCGTGTGCCGGGTGCATCTGCGACGCACTTGCGTTTAAGGAAGAACGACTTCCTGTTGCTTCCAACCGGACGTGGAGTGGTGCGTGAAGACCCCGGCCCATGGATTCTGGCAGATACATCACGGAGCCACGTGCCGATGTCTCACGCAGCTCCTGTTCCTCCACATCATCCTCTCGGTCCCTCGTCAGCCTACGTGCTGACGTGTTGTGAAGCGGAGAAGCCTTCCGCCTGGGCGAGATGGTAGCCACGGTGAGGTGCTGCGGTTGCTTAGCAGATGCACGCAGTGCGTGAGAGGCTGCAGGGCCAAAACCGTAGGGGTTTCGCTCATCATCATCCATCACCCAAACCCCAGGGCCCTCGCTCACTGGAAGTCGTGCCACAACGACGGCAGCCTCCGTCGTCGCAGGGCGGCTACGCAGCACCTTCGATCTCCCCACAGGAGGCGATGACGCATGTGGCCGTACTTGTTGGTGTGGCGATCGCTCATCAAGCGGAGATCGGCGACGCTCTTCCAGAGCACGGACCAACACACGCTCGACGCAATCATGTTGCCACGACCGAGTGGGCTCCATATAGTGCGGTACACCCTCCTCTTCGCACCTCTCCTTACCATCTCTGCCAGTTGGTGTCTCCTCGTGCTCTCCGAGTGTACGCCTACCCCGACGTCCAACAGGTGTTGATCGGGAGGCGATGGGGCTTCGTCCAGACGAGATGACCTCCACAAATCTCACCGATGGCCCTGGCGCGGCGCGCCTCGGTGTGGCATCAAAACTGTGTTGCCCCGCCACTCCATCCATTCTATCCTCCCCCACTTCCCATCCATAATACTTCTCACGTTGCTTTAAGATATCCACATATGTGCTTGGAGCGGCAAAGACACGCTGCATAGAGGCATGGGGAGCACCACTGGAAGCACGACGTGCCACTGGGCGGACAGCTTCCGCCATTGCACCACCTTCACCTACTGGCTTCGATACCACACTCACCGTCGGGGGAACATCCACCACAGAAGCGTCTGCAGGGCGGACCGCACCGCTTCCATCCACATTGCTAACGAACCGCGGAGGAGCATACAACTCTGCACGGGACGCACTCAACCCCACGTCCTCAGCACCCCGTGAAACCATATTTCCAAGCTCAGAAACGCCTCCCTTCCTGTGGAAGTCATCCACAACACAAGCATTCTCACACACTTCACGCTTCGTGCCTTCCCGTCGCGCACCGCCCTCACGAGCAAGAAACAATGAAGCCACACCTACCAACAACTGGCGTTCAATCTGTCGGCGTCCCAGCTCCTCCTCTTCAAGAAAACCTTGTCGGCCACTCATTTCTGACTGCCGCAGCAACGCCACCACAGAGGCCACGTAGCCACTAAGTACTTCTGCCACATCCCGACTAGCACCACCCTGTACTTCAAACACACCCGTGCTACTCTTCACAGACACGCAATCGCCATCACCACTGACCAAATCCCCAACCTCGCTAGCACTAAGCACCGAAACACTCTCAATATCCTCTACAGCTGAGGCATCCTCAGCAGCATGGCCGCTGCGGCGAGAAGCCGAGGTGCTCTGCGGGGCTTGGCCAGCTTCGCCAGATGCTCCACTGCGGTGGGAAACGCTATCCACATCATCCACAGCTGAGGCATCCTCAGCAGCATGGCCGCTACGGCGAGA